>VXBP01002426.1:0-22445 GCA_013400115.1 Rhinopomastus cyanomelas
GCTTGCCCTGCCTGTGCGAACTGCCGTGCAAACTGACTCACTATGATCCAGTTACGATCCTGTTTGCCTACTCCTGTTCACCGTGCTCCAGGACACCGTGCTCCCTAGAAGCTCTTAGCCTTAAATACTGGAAGCCAAGCCCTGCTCCCTGCCGGCCACTTCCAAGGCACGCTGGGAAAGGAAGTGCCTCTGCTCCAGGTCGGTTCAAAAGTTTTGCGGAGACTCCTCCCTTCTGGCCACTTCCAAGGCATGTTGGGAAAGAAGTTCTCCCTCATGTTGAGGTGGAACATCCCTGTGCTCGAGCTGGAATCCATTGCCCCTTGTCCTATCACAGGGCACAAATGAAAATAAGTTGTCCCTGCCTTCTTGATGCCCAGCCCTCAGGCATCGACATCTGAAGGAGATCCTCTCTCAGTCTTCTCCTGTCCAGACCAAAGAACTCCAGGTCTTTCAGTCTTTCCTCGTAAGGCAGCTATTCCAGGGTCCTGTCCCTTCATGATCCTTGTAGCCCTCTGTTGGCCTTTCCAGTAGATCTCTGTCCCTCTTGATTTGGGGAGCACAGAACTGGATGCAGTAATCCAAGTGAGATCCTACTAGGGCAGGCTAGAGGAGAAGGGTATCCTCTCCTAACCTTCAGTGCAAAGCTGAAGGGATCTTAACTGGTGATCTATGAATAGAGGAGACATTTTCATGCACCCCTCTTGGTGGTTGGTGGTGTGTTCCCCTGCTCTGCTCACTCCTTGAACATGGCAAAGACACAGTCTGCTCCTGCTGTTATATTTAATATCTGTCACAGCCTTGCTTTTTTCTCTTTTTCTGCCTCCCGAACACACTTGGGTTTATTTTGTTGTGGGATTTTTGGTGTGTTTGTGGTTTTTTATTGGTTTACGGATTTGTTTTTGTGCAGAGCACCCATGTGAGAGGAATAAAATAATTCTGAAGAGCATTATATGGTGAGAATTTTGACAATGAGTGGAAGATTGTAATTACTCTCTTCCATTAGACTCAGTGGCTTTGGACAGATAAGCTGTATTGAAACGTGTGACCAGGGCATGGGATCATGGATTGTCTTTCATTGTTGTCATGGTGACAGTGATGCAGGTGGCCTATAGCTGCCTGGCTGTCAGATCTTATACATCAAACTGGTACTAAGTGAAAATATGTTAGAGGCATGGGGGGAAAATTGCCAGCAGTGTTTATAGGATCAGCTGGAAGGGAGCTAGACAGAGTGAAAGCAGCATCTTGTGAAAACCGTAGTTAGCTCAGGGATGGCTCTTCAGAGTGTTTATGCCTTCATATGAGCAAAGACAGTTTTAAGGGGGAAAATATATACAAATATATGTGTTTATCTTTGCGGCTTTCTCAAGGTCAAGGTGATGATGATGTTAGGGTAAGATTGAAAAGAAATGGGAAAAAAGGCAAATAGTTCTATCTAACAGCTGGAGCAGACATTGAAACCTCAGTACTAACTGAGGAAAATGTGTGTTCACTGCTGTACCTCAGGATGCAACTGCTGGTAGAAAGTTGACCAGATGTAGAGATGTTAAAGGGATATAAAAACTTAAGTTGTGAAATAGCATCTGAAAGTCCAGATGTCTTACAGAAAGTATTCATTAGACTTGCTGCAAAGCCATTTGCTTTTCAGAGCAGTTACCTTTCTAAAGGGTTTGTAGTCTATATTCCATGAAGTTGGGGATAGGTTCTGACTCTCAGGCCCTTTTGTTTCCAGCTGACATAACCTCTTGGGCTGCTGAGGTTTACTGTAGTTCCTGACCCTAAAATTACTTCAGCTGTGTAGTTTTGCCAAGTATCACTGCCTTATGCTGCTTATTGACCTACCTTGATTCTCTAGCGGAGATAAACTCTTTGCAAAGAGAATAATGGGGAGCGATGGGTAAAAAAACCCCACAACCAGGAGAACCAAAAGCAACCCAACAGCTTTTATTATAGTCAAATGTGAAATAGTTGTTTCCTGTAGTTCATCGTCCATGGAAATTTACTTGGGTGGCTTTAGCGTGATTTTGGTCTTGCTGGTTTAATCTCAAGTGGAAGCACTACTTGATCTAGTTCTGAGAGATCTTGGGGAGGATTTGCATACCTCTTTCTGTTGTCTGTTATCTCAGATGTGTCACTGGTAGCATGTCCAAAGCCTAACTTCACATCTTCCATGCTTTTTTGGTTAAACTCTACACAGAAAAACCAACACTGCTTCCGAGTGTGCAGAGAGTAGTTTGACTTCCAATTTGTATCTCACATATAATTTACTCTGTTAAACTGTTAGCAGCCAACAACACAGCTGCATGTCACAGGGATAGCCAATATTTGATGGGTCTCTCTCTCTTGTCTATTCATCCTGCCTCAGCCAGGTGGGTATCACCATTTCAAATGCAAGACAGACATGTTGTCACATCCAATCATTAAGAGAATGGAGTGACTCAGGTTCATGACTATACTTGGGGTCGATTTAAGGAGACTGACACCATAGGTTCACATGAAAGTCAAAGTTTATTGAAATTATCAGATTTGGAACTCAGAAGCTACAGAACTCATTAAAGTTACTGGATTTCTCCACACAGTCAGCTTCACGGATGGTGGGGACCGTGGTGATAGTGATAGGTGATGAGTCTCTCTTCGCTTCCTCAGCTTTGCAGGTTTTCGGTGTCTCCAGCAGTTCTTGTGTCAGTCTCTGGTCCTGGCTGCAGGCTGGGGAGGGCTGATGGTCCCCCTGCACTGTTCAAAACTTCCTTTTGTCCCTGATGCCAAGGGTGTTTCTCTTCCCCTGCAACAGTCTGGGTGATTTTGTTGTTGGGATCTTAGACAGAGCACTAGCCAGTCTTGAGAGAAATGGCAGCTCCCCGTGTTCTAAGGGATTGAGCAGAGTTGAGCAGATAGACTGGCAGAGCTGCAGGGCTACTGGCTGCACAGTGCTGGTCTCTTCACACACACACAGTATTATCAAGGTTGGAAGAGACCTCATAGATCATCAAGTCCAACCTGTCACCACAGAGCTCAAGGCTAGACCATGGCACCAAGTGCCACGTCCAATCCTGCCTTGAACAGTTCCAGAGTTGGCGACTCCACCACCTCCCTGGGCAGGCCATTCCAGTGGCCAATGACTCTCTCGGTGAAGAATTTTCTCCTCACCTCAAGCCTAAATTTCCCCTGGCGCAGCTTGAGGCTGTGTCCTCTTGTTCTGGTGCTGGCTGCCTGAGAGAAGAGAGCAACCTCCTCCTGGCCACAACCACCCCTCAGGTAGCTGTAGACAGCAATAAGGTGTCTACAACTTCCATCAGGTGCAGCCTCCTCCATTACCCTGCTCACAAATTCTCTTGTCTTTGCTTACAGTTGTTTGAGCCATCTCACTTGTTAATCCAAATCTGACACACAGGAAGCATTTATGGGGGGGGGGGGAACCAAGTTATCTTCTGATACTGTGAGGACTGAAGAGTAAAACTAGTTTCAAAAGTAGAGTAGAATGTAATGTATACAAGGCAAGCATTTGAAAGGGTGGTACTCATCGGGCACTTGGGCAGTGGGGTTAGGTATCTTCCTCTTGGAGATCGCAGAACTTTTTGTAATATGATAAACACAAGTGCACTAGCACCAAGAGCAATCCAGAACAGCATTTGGTGTAAGCCTAGTAGTCAGCAGTGAAACTTAAACTATTTGGAACTGCTAATTTCTTGGAGTTGTGAGCTAGCAAACATCAGCTGAGCAATGTAAGTGCTTTGTTTTATCGGCTGAAAAGTGTGATCCAACAGCATCCTGGGGTGGATTAGAAGAGGGGTGGTTAGCAGATCAAGAGAGGTTCTTCTCCCCCTCTNGATTCTATGATTCTATGATTCTATGATGTGGCTACAATTTTCAAACGGGGGGGTGTCGGGGGATGTGGTGGTGGTCAATAAGTAAAATAAATAAAATGACTTTTAACTTTCTGGCTTAGTGCTTTGTGACTGATTATTCAGCTTCTCCCACCATTCAGAACCATGCATTACATGTTTTGGTTTGATGTGTCTCTGGCTCTTCAGATGACACAAGTGGCTATACTGGTAGCAGAAGGAGCTTTTATTCCTAACCAAAGCTCCCTATGGAGGCTTTAACTAGCTTCAGGTACTTAGGAATCTGCCAGGGGTACTATTGATGTAATGAGCTATTTAATATTTGTAATGAATTAGCAAAAATAAAGCCAAGATCTGGCACGGATACGTGGTTTTGGTAACTGGTATTGTTTAGCCACACACTTGACTGAGGGTAGGGGGTTTTCCCCTAGTTTAAACGTTTCAGTGTTTAAAACAGAGGAGAAAGATAGGGGAGGGAAGGGAAGGTCCTGTGGTTTTAACTGTTGGCTCTGGGCAACCAATCTGTTCTTTTATCCCTAATGTCCAGTATGTTTGCAAGAATTTGGAGGGCAAGAGGAAGGAGGTTGAGGTCTAACCTACTCTTTTCACTCTGTTGATGGAAGATGTCAGGTAGGTTAAATGCACAAATACAAGATCATTACAAAAATGTTTGCTATGGTATTGAGGAAGCAGTGTAGCCTCTGATGGCTTGAACGCGTGAGAAGGAGTGCACGAAGGTTTCAAGTCTGGCTGTTGGTGTACAATGTGACATGGAGAATGACATCAGCCCTGTGAACTTGGGTTCCTTTACAATTCTTGATTTATCTCTGATTTAAAGATTAACTAGTGCTCCTATGACTGAGAGTCTTGCCCTAGTATGTGAAAGTGCATCCTTTGCACTGGTGAAGTACTTTTGGGACTGAATGTAAAGCAATGATATTCTTTACTGAGTGTTGACTGTTAGGTGATGGTCCTTCAGTAAGCAGCAGGCATCCTAGTAACCCATGAGATTGCCTTCAGTGTGTCTACCAAACTGAGGTTTTGCCTTAGTTTGTGCTTTTATTCAAAAGTGCCTTGGTGTCTTCAGCTTTCATTCAAACCCGAAGTGCATTAGATGATTTGACATAAAGGCTTGCACCTTTAATATTGCTTTGAGATCACAGAGAGGGGGAAACAGGGCCCAGATGTATATGTAAGGGGCTTCTAGCTGAAGATGAAAAGAGAGTGTTTTAGGATGATGCCTTAATTCATGTGCTTGAGGTGCTTCATTGTTTTTGTAATCATAGGTTGTTGGTACCACATTAGCATTTGTAATAGTTTTAGCATTAGTATTCAGGAAAAGTCTGGGCAGGAGGGGTTGGTTTTGTTTTTTAGGTTTTTGTTGTTGTTGTTCTTTTCCTCTTGAAGCTGGAATGCAGGGATGGTGTGGTGTGTGTGTGTTTACAGTAGCCATACACAACTTTAAAGAACAAAAATAGGTGCAGAAATGAAGCTGCTCTAACCATTTCCTGACTAACAAGATGGTCTGGCTAGTGAAGTAGACTCTTTTTTTCTGGTGTCATGAATCGATAATGCAGTTTGGATGGTAATTTGGAAGTAACCATAGAGACTGTAGGTTGGGCAGAGTTATTGCCTCATTATCCATCACTCAGGGTTAGCTGTAAGAGTTTGACCATCTGTGTGCTCGAAGAGAGAAGGGGAGTGGACAAGCCAGATGACATGTTTCAAGCCAATCTGGATCCTGATTAAGTTTGCAGTTCATTGCAGCAGGACTCATCTCCTTGGCTCCGTCTTACCTTAAAGCTCAGAATAGTGACCAAGCTATTGTTTAGTACAAACCCACACCTTTGAAAAGGTATTTTATTAGGTCGCTGACTGTTTTGAAAGTAAGCAGTGTTTACACACCCCAGTTTCACTGAAAAATGGGACTCTTGGCTCTTAAAAATGGTTTCGTAATGCTCCAGGTCAAGAATGGCTGAATAAAAATACTATTATCCCATCCTCAGGGGCTCTTTGGATACAGCTAATAGGAAACCACTTTAATGCCAGCAGAAACACACAGCACACTGTTTTACACCGTGAGTAGAAGTGCAGGAGCCATAAGATGGTGGATCCCAACTTCTGTTCCATCCCGATGGCTGTGATAACCCGCAGGAAATATTGTATTATTGTCTTTTTTCTTCTTGTGCTGTTTGCTCAGTCCTTTGAATTGCAGCAGGTATGTGAGCGAGCACCGAGACCTCTCCGGCTTCACTGCATCTCTGGCGGCTGCTGCGCTGGGAGTGCCGCAAGTGAGCCCAGCAGGGCCACAGACATTCGGTGGAAAACCCGCGGCGTGGGAGAGGGGTTGGGAGAGGGGGCGGGGGGTTTCCTGCTCCGACAACAAAAGCCAAAGGCTTGGCTGCCATGGAGGAGTGTCCCTGTCTGGGTGTGAGCTGCGTTTCCTGCCTCCCTGTGAATCCAGAGTAATTTATTTTGCATCTCCGAGGGTTTCTTCCCCCCCCCTCGCTGCTTAAAGCCTCCCTCCCCTCTCCTCCCTCCCCCTCGTTTCTGCCATCCCCTCAAAGTAGTCAGTGGGCAGACTCTGTGCAATGAGATCCTGTGTCGAAGAACAATGGCATTTGTGAAAGTCTCTGCCCAGCCTCAGCGAAGCTGATGCGGGTTCCTCTGGCTGCGCTTCTGCCAGTCAATGCAGCAGTACTCGTTTGACTCTCGAGGCAAGTGCTGGCTCTGGTGCTGTACCGTGGAAAGGCTGAAGTGGCACAGCAGTCCCCTCTGCAAATCCTTAGTCTATGAGCTGCTTGGATGTTGGTACTGACTGGAAATCCCCCTTGCATGTTAGGCCCTGCTGGAAATAAGTGCAGCTCCGGGTTTCACAATGAGGCTTCACAGAGGCCATTCTAGGCATTCCCGAGATGGGAATGAGGAGGAAGAAGATAAAAAATTCCAGTTCCCCTGGGATGATGTAGTCAGTCGCCGTACTGGACAAGACACAATTCCCTGCGTTAAGCTTGGTGCTGAGGGTAGCGTGCCGGCTGCATCCATTTGCAACTGCCTAGCATGACCCTTAGTACTGATGCACGTGCCGCTGACACCAAGTGACTGTGTCTAGTGCCAAGAGCCTTAAATCCACTCACGGTTAGCGTGAGCCTTGCACATTTAGCCCAGCCTCGTTCAGCCTGCTTACAGAGAGACAAGGCAACACGTGCGTGGCTGGGATGGTAGTGCTGTAGGAAATGAGCTGCTGGATCTGGCTCCAGTCACCAAATCCATGCTCTCATGAACAAAACTGCTTAGGAAAGACTGTGTTTTATGAATCATGAGCCCTCAGAGATGCCAGATGGGCAAAGTCTCTTCCTTTAAAAATTACTCCTGGTCCAGGTGCATCCTTCCCTGAAGTCTGATTTTCAAACAAAAAAAACCCAAGAAATGAACACTGCTGCCTCAAGAACCCTGCACATTCTCCCTCTCCCGTGTCAGCTTTTGTCTCCTTTGTTCTGCCAGTGATGCCAACACTGACATGCTGTCAGCTTGTGTGCAGCTGTGCCACGAAACAAAGCGGATGGGAGCACGTGCTTTTACATATGCCAGAGTCTGCTGATTACTGTGTGCCCTGGTCCAGCCAGAGGAGAGACAAAGCTATTCCCATGTTAACCATGGTTGTGATATAGGCTGCTGTGATTTATTCTGGTTTTGGAATAGCTGGCATGGATAAAGATTGCAACAGAGATGGAGAAGCTACATGGGCCATTCCTAGGACCAGCAGATCTTCTGGGTCTCTTAGAGTATCTGTTCTTTCAATCTTAGCTTGGCCTTGGACTGTGGTCAGCAGATCACAGGGAGAATCTCTATTCCTTCCTGTCTGTTTGCAAGTAGCCTTGCACAGCAAAGGAAATAAATATGGAGAAGAAAATACACCTGCCCTCAAGGCAGTAGGTAAAACCTTCCAGCAGTGGAAGGTGTTTTCTGTCCCTTCAAGCAGTAATGGAAGAAGGGTAAAAAGCCACTGCCCAAGCGCTAGAGCAGGTGATGATGGTAGCAATGATTTTTGAAGATTTTCTGCAACTGTGCTTGGTGAAGGCCGGCACAGGTGATGGGACTAGTCTGTGCTCCCACAGGTTGGTGTTGTAAGTTGATCTGTTAAACCTCTCTGCAGTTTCCCTGTTACTGCTGGTTTTAACTTTCCTGTGTTAGCAGAGTGTGAAGAGCTCAGCTGAAGCCAAAGGCTCCCTTATATTAGGTGCTGTGTAAAAAGACAGTTTGTGTGTTCCAAGTTGTAAAAAGAGACATCACCTGGAGAGCAGGCAGAAGGCAAAGTGGCAGTGGCAGGATATTGAACAACATAACAGCAATCGTCTCACTACATTCTCCAACCCAGTATTGGGGGAATTTGAGGAAGCATGAGAGTTTGTTGAGAAATACTGGCAGGCGTGAAGGAGAGTGCGTGAAAGAGCTTGAAGAGATTTGTTTGATAGCTTAACAGGTGGAGAGGGGTCAGTGTCTGCCATGGGCTGATCGGAGGTGAAAGTCTAAATATGATTTGGGAGGAAAAGAGAGGCTATGAAGAGCCTTGAGCATGAAGAGAGGTGGTGGTTTCCCAGAGAAGCGAATGCAGCCTGTGATGCAGTAGAAGCACTACCACTGTACCTGGCAGTGCCCCTTTGCGCTGCATTTGGAATGGGTGTGGTGAGGCTGCACTGCTGATCAGGCAGGACACAAGAACACTGCACTTTTGCTTCCCCCTGCTCCTACAGTGGAGGATACACTTTCGTTTAAGTGCCCAACTACACCTCTGGAAGCCGACCTACAGGCATCCAAGTTTGAAAATCGCTGAGTGAAGTGTTTTACAGTAGAATACCAGTGCTGGGATTCTTCCCTAATGAAAGCCTACTGGTGTACAGTGTATGGCTGAATTGAGAAGTGCTCAGTTTGCTAGGAAAAGATAATGTCCTGAGCTCCCCTGAGACAGGCAACTAGGTGATGAAGAGCAGGAGTATTCTCTGATGAGCTGTGCACTTCGGTGAAACAAAAATAATCAACACAATCTTAAAGTTGGCTCTTGTGCACTTGCCACTTTACAGAATCTATAGCCAAATGCTGAATGTTCAGGTGAAAACTCCCGTTGAGCCTTTCACAGGGTTTGACTTTACATCCTTAATTTTCCTGTAATAGAATTTATCCTGTACAGTGTAGTGTTCCTTTGCTTATGGGATTTGGAGTTATTAAGGCATCTCCATTTATAAGCATGCATGAACTACTGAGATTAGAGAGAAAACTCCTCTACTGTGTGTAGTTAGGATTGCTTGAACTGAACGTGTTGACAGTGCAGGAGCTGAAGCAGGTAGCAGAGACTTGTGTTTAGTACCTTTTAGTACCCTCCATATGCACCATGAGCATCAATGTCTTCCAACTCCATCTAATCCTGTTTCTGTAGAACTGGAATAACATGTGAAAGAAGGGTTTAATTACAGAGATCTATGTCCAAACTATGTCTTTGTCATAGTGGAGGTCACAATCCCTGTATTGTGAGTTGGTAACTGCTCCGAGGGTGGCCTAGTTCTTGTCAGTGCCACATTGCAAAGTATTCTTCGTGTGTTTAGAGTAAGAGCACCAAGCTACATATTCATAGCGTGTTCAGTCAGTGTTTGGAACAGACACACCTAAATCTGTGACTTCAGTCCACACAGTTTGGCTAAAGACAACACCTAGCCCAAGCTAAAGCCCTATATGAATTGCATGTGGTCCAGCTCTGTCAGTTGCAGCTGGAGCTATGCTACACTGAAGAGAAACTCTGCTTTACTTCAGCAGAACATGTAGGAAAGAGGAGAGGAGCTGTAGATGTAGAAGAACAGAGAATGGTGTGTGGAACTTCAAGCAAAAGAAGCTGCTGTTGACCCGCAAATCAAGAGACTGATGGGACAAGGGCAATCCTGGAGAACAGGCCAAATCTGAAAATGTGATAGAACCCAGGAGGTGCCAAGTACCCAAATGGCAAATGACCAGAAGTCATTTCAGGTGCAATGATTCAGGGCCAGCAGTGTTTCCTTGGAGCTACTGACTGTGGTATCACTCTTCCTTGTTTTTCATGGATTCATCAGACAACTGCTCTCTCAGTACAGTCTTGGAAGCAAAACCTAGACATGCAACTTGAAAGCAAGAACTCATGAGTCAAGGGAAACCTCTACTTCTCAGCATCATGTGAACACCTCTGCAAAGATACCCAGACATAAAAGTTTTAGCACAGCAGTCTAAGGCAGTTGTATCTGGTGCCTAGGTGGTCCGAGACACCCACCTCAGGTCTCACACTACACTGTCAGAAAACTCAAGGTGTTCTGGAGCAAGCCTTTGAGGGTTTGCCGAGGAGAATGTTCTAGATGACACTAGACTTCTGTGTTTATACATCTGAGTTGAATACCTAATCTCAAATCAGATTCAACACCATCAGCTCTTTATTTACACAGAAAATAGTAGTAGGGATGCTCTGTTCTCCCTAGTGGCCAGTGATAGAACAAGGGGAAATAAGCTGCATCAGAGGAGGTTCAGATTGGATGTCAAGAGGACTTTCTTGACTGAAAGGCTTATCAGGCATTGGATATCAGCCTGCCCAGGGAGGGTGTTGAGTCCCCATCCCTGGAGGTGTTGAAGAGGAGGGTAGATGTTGTATTGGGGGACAGATTTCAGTGGTGCTGATAGGGCTGGGAAAATATTTGACTCAGTGATCTCGAAGGCCTCTTCCAGCCAAAACTTTTCTACAATTCTCTGAAGTTCCAAGATTGGCCAGTGCTGCCTGGAAATGTGGCTGATGGCTCACTGTCCAGATGTAAATTACACTGTGATTACTTCTGCCTGCTGTAGCAGTTAATGATTGCTGTTAATTAAGCTGCCTGACCAGTGGGAGGGAAGCAGAATGTGTATGTTCTCAGCTGTTTCAGATGGTGTGTGTACACACAGGCATGAGAAGCAGCTCTGCCTCTGATGCAGCACTGAATTATGGTCTCAAAAGTGTTTTGTTCCATTTGGGTTAAAAAAACCAGTTGTGGTTCTGCCTGTGCCTTGCTTGTTCAGGACTTGTAGACAGTTACATGCAATATTAATATGAGAGCTGGAGTGTTTTTCATACTGCGTGACTCACTGTATTTGTTTGGGGATGTGGGGCGGGCAGAAAGGAAGTGGGCGGTATTGTGCCTCCTACTTCAAAGTGGTCCAGGATTCCAGTGGAATTTGTCTTGCTTTTTATAGCTTAACATTCAAGTAGTTACTGCCACTCAGCCAAGGCCATAGTCTATCTCAGTTGGGATGACCCACTACCACTCTCATAACCTCACCAGTCAAGCTATCGTTTTGTCTGTTGTTCATGCTGCCTGGTGTTCAGACAGTGTAGCTCTCTGCAAATTCAGTACGATGGGACATTGTGGATGTAAAGAGGGTGGTGACAGATGCTTAAACAATGAGTTAAGCTCTTTCAGAGAAGATCTCACATCCTTCTGGAAAGCTACATGTGGAGTGTGCGTCATACTGGCGCTTGGAGGGTAGTTTCCGTAAGGGAACCCTCACCTCTGGGTAGAATGGGAGCACATGCTTCCCTCGGTTTGAAGGTAAGGATGCTGAAATGGGGAGCGGCAGCTGCAGGTTTTAGCCAAAGCTCGTAAGAGGTGACAGGCTTTCACAAATGTGCATTAATTCAGCTGCTCTGCTGGTGGGAAGCTGAGCCTTCCATGGCAGAGGTCTTTTAGCTGTCTGAGACCTGGCTGCTAAAGTCAGGGTTAACAAGGTAAATTGTTCGGGCAAAGTCGTGTGGGCTTCAGCTACCCTCCAGACTGTCTTGCTGTGTCACTTTGAGAAGCAGTGGCAGTCACATCCATCCCGGGTGATTCCAGCAGACTCTTCTTCCCCAGCTTGTCGTTCAACTTGTCTTAAGGGATTCCCTGTGTGGAATTTCTCCACCTAACAGATTTGATGTCTGGATCAGAGCACAGTCCCACTTCTAAAGGTGCATGGAAAGCAAATACTTTGCAAATGCAGCCTCAGATGGATACATGTGGAAAGAAAAGGCTGTGCTATGTTTTGTAGCTGAAAAAGAAAAATACTTTAGTAATATAGAATTGTGGGAGAGCACAAGGTCAGCCAAGCCAGTGTGAGCTGGAAGCACAGCAGAGCACTCTCTGTGCAGTGGTGGAGTTCAGCGGTGGAATGACTGAGTCAGGACTTGTGCACACTGTGGCGGGGCAAGTTTTTGTTCCCGAGACCCTATTTTGAGCCCTTATTTGCAGTCTGGCTCCACGTTTTTGTTCCTGGTGATCACCATTGTGTTGTGGCTCCGTGCAGGGGGAGAACTTACTCGCCATAAAAGTTTCTTTTGGCTTGGAAACAAAAGAGAAAAGAACAGTTTGTTGGCTCAGTTGAGCAGACAGGGAGCCAGTAACTGATCAGCTTATTAATACAGCAAAAAAAAAGGCATTTAAAAACACTTACACAGAAACAAAAGAACAGGCAAATTACTTTAGTGTTTGCCTTCAATTAACCATAGCTCATGCCTGGCTACTTACTTTTTAGAAGTTGCTTTGGCTTATTTATTTAAATGAACTTTTTCTCCAAGAAGAGGGGAGGACAGGGAAAATGAGCTCTATGTGTGAAAGCTTTACATGCACATGCTTTTTTGAATTGGGAGCAGCAATCTAGGTGTCAGACTAAATATTAATCTCTCATTGCTTTGCTGGTGGCTGGTTAAGAAAAGACATGCAGGGTGTGTTTTGTTTTGCTTTGATTTTATCTATTATTTTCTCTGGTTAGCATGAAGCAAAAAGCTTCTCAGCTATGCTGTGGATAGTTCGAGCTGTATGACTGCAGCTCAGCACTGGCAGACAGCCCTTCCTTAACACACTCAAGTAGGAGGTCACTTTTGTCCTGCCCTTGCTGGCTATTTGTATCCTACTGCATTTGTGCAGTGGGTGGACAGTTGCCCACAGAATTTCTGTAAACTCGCTCACTCATGGAAAAACCCTTAGAAATGCGTCCTGTCAGCAAATCAAACCAATGGATCATACATTTGATTCTTCTTGACCACAGAAATCAAATCCTTTTTCAGCTGCAGAGGCCATGCTGAATTAGATCTAGCCAGTGGTAGAAAGTACAGCTGTATCTGCTCTACTTTCTGCAGTGACAAGATTCTGCAGAGCACGCTGACAAACGGAAGCAAAGCTGACTTTTGTGTCAGCTTGGAAGACTGATCCCCGAGCTTCAAATGCTATCAGGTACATGAATTGCATAAAGAGCTAAAGACCTGCTAAAATTGGGTGGTAAACTGCTGCTGTGAGACTTTGCAAATAGACAGGCTTCAGCCTTTCACAAAGGGAATCCATTAGGTATTGATAAATTCAGGTTGTATTGTCTGAAGCTGCACTGACTAGGAAGCAGAGCAACATGCACAGACAGCTGCAAGTGCTGTGTTTTCCATCACATACACACTGAAGTGTGTAGTTAGTTGCCCTCTGAATTTGCAAGCTCCCCATTCTCACCCTAGACCTTCATGCATCCACTCCCAGCTCTGTGCAGTCAAGTAAGAGCACACCACTAATGCATGTAATGACAATTCCCTACCTGAGGAGCTGAGAACCCTTGTTTTGTCCTGGCTCATCACTGACTAGTCCAGGTCTATCAGCTTGCTCAAGTATGCCTTCCATTCCCTGGTAGCGATGCCTTTTGTCCCATACAATCCTGCCTGCAACTTGTTCCTCCTCTCTGGTTGCTCTTTTGCTGTTGTGCTTTAGAGACACTTCTCCATTTCACTCAAACTTTTTGTGCAGGATTCCTTTATAGAATCATAGAATCATTACGGATCGGAAGGGACCAATGACTAGATCATCCAGTCCAATCCGCCTGCAACAGCAGGATCACCTAGACCAAGTCACACAGGAACCTATCCAGTCGGGTCTTGAATATCTCCAGTGAGGGAGACTCCACAACCCCCCTGGGCAGCCTGTTCCAGTGCTCCGTCACTCTCACCGTGAAGAAGTTCCTTCTCAGGTTGATGTGGAACCACTTATGTTCCAGCTTACAACCATTGTCCCTCGTCCTATCACTACATGACACCGAGAACAGCCCAGTGCCATCCTCCTGACACCCACCCCTCAAATATTTGTAGACATTAATGAGGTCACCCCTCAGTCTCCTCTTCTCCAAGATAAAGAGACCCAGCTCCCTCAGCCTCTCCTCGTAAGGGAGGTGTTCCACCTCTCTCATCATCTTCGTTGCCCTACGCTGAACTCTCTCCAGAAGCTCCACATCCCTCTTGAACTGAGGAGCCCAGAACTGGACACAATACTCCAGGTGTGGTCTCACCAGGGCAGAGTAGAGGGGGAGAAGAACCTTTCTCGATCTGCTAACCACCCCTTTTCTAATCCACCCCAGGATGCTGTTAGCCCTCTTGGCCACAAGAGCACATTGCTGGCTCATAGTCATCTTGTTGTCCACCAGGACCCCCAAGTCCCTTTCCCCTACACTACACTCCAACAGGTCAGTCCCCAGCCTATACTGGTACCTAGGGTTTATCTCCTTCTGTATCTCGTATCAGGCCAATCACATGTGCAGGAAAAATAATCCAAGCCGTCTCCACAGGGCATGACCTTCATCTCGGCGCCACTGTGTTGCACTGATGCCTTTTCTTCCAAGTTAAAATGTTGGTGTTTAATTATGGCATCTCTCATGAAAATGTAGTTCCTCTTCTAAGACAACTGAGCTGATACACGTTCATTGTACTGAAGGCACTACTTCTGTTTTTGGACATCTTGATGAGCTCTTGTTGAGGCTCTTACAATGTTATTCGTATATGACTGTGACATACTTTTTCCCTGCCTTTGCCCCTTCTCATGCAGAATGCAGCCGCAGAGGCATCTCTCTTCTCCCTCTCTCCCTTTCTCTCTTTGTCTCTCTCTGCCCTATTTCTTTGAACATGACCCATGTTGTTTGAATAACCTCACTTGGTGCTCATTTTGCTATTTGCATCAGGCACAAAATAATTGCTTTTATGGCTAAGGACGTTTCATCGCCATCCACAGAGGCATCCCCTGCCAGCCTCCTTCACAGGGGCAAAGCCAATCTGCCTCTGTTCTTTTTGGAGAGCACTTTCTGACTGTGAGCTCCTGCGTTCTTTTAAAACTGAGATTGTGCAACATGGGCTGCTTCTGCTCTGGTTGTTCACAGTACCTCGCATCATGAGCCTTAGTACACAGCAGGTGCTCGTAGCTGCTAGAGGAGTACAAGTAATAACTGTAGTCAAGTACCCAAAGCTCCAAGTTCTTGCAGCTAATTTTCAGTCAAAAAACCCCAAAAGTGGTCACTAGGACATGTGCCAGGAATGAGGCTCACACTGTTCACACCCAGCATCTTTCCTGTGTGAACCAAAAATTTCCCCTTTGCAGGCTCTTGGTTCTCACTGGGGTGCATTTAAGATGCCCAGTGCTGTCAGCCTGGCACGGGCACAGGCATGGCAGCAGCAGCTCTGCCTGCTCCTGAGCTGACCTTCACAGGATCACAGAACACTAGGAGCTGGAAGGTACTCCTAAAGATCTAGTCCAGTCCCCCTCCTTGAGCAGATAAGATAACACAGGAACACGCCTTGGGGCAAGGCAAGCTGCCAGGAGCTCCTGCACCCAAACCCCATGTGGGGCATTCGTCTGCCTGCAGACCCTGTTGGTCCCAGCACCGATGCCTCCGGCCAGCTCCCCGCAGCTCATCGCAGTGCAAAGTGGAGTAGTAACTGGTGGGAGATCAGTGGGCTGGGAGGGAGCCGCAGTGACAATTACTGCTCTACTGCTTGGCATCCCCTGCACCCCGAGCAACAGCAGCCCCCTTGGTCTCAGCTTTCAAGGAGCTGTAAGCGGTTGATTGGAGGGCTCCTCTCTTCTGGTGGCTCCCTTAGTTCCTTATCTGACTCTGCTTTAGTGGGAAGATGGGGGAAGGCTTCTCTTTGTCGAGGTGACTGTTTATTGTTAAACCCTATTGAAATGTGTGGCGTTTGTCATGTGTCTCCCGAGACTGACTAGCTGCCTTCTTTTTTCTTCTAAGGTAGGAGCTGCTAGAGGAGAAATAATACAAAGTAGTTGTCGTATTAGTTGCAAACTAGAAAGAGGTTTTTAAGATTCCTGATAAGCTGTAGATCTTGGTGCTTCCAAATGGAAAATGCATCTTTCACACTGACTGGTTTAGGGGACAACATATTTCCACATCTGAAGAGAAACTCAGGCAGCAGCAACATAAATGGACTCAAGACATACATAGGTTTTTTTTAATGATTAGTTTGTTTTCAATGTAATTTATGCTCCATTGGAAATGATCCTTTTACAGCTTGAGACGCAGCACGTCATGATGTGGAAGACTCTGGGTCTCCTCGCCTGTTTCCATCCTACCTCCCAGTACAAACAAGTGAAAGTGTTCATTCGTTAATGGTCACAAATGACAATCAAAACTCCTTTCTTTACTAAATTTTAGAGACTGAGGGGAGAGTCTGGGAGCAAGAAACTGGTGTTATTTTGGAGTGGATAGGACTGGCATGTCTGAGACACAGTGCGGGGAATGAATATTGTCACTCTGGCACATAACACATTGTAGAAAGTGCATGCTGTTTTCACCAGTCGAAGAGCAATGCACTGCATGGAAGATTCCAGGACCTCCCTTGCAGGAATGGTTCAGCGTGAAGGACTGTAAAGTAGAGAAATGGCGGGGATAAAAATTCCAGGACAGCCAGTAAAGCTGCAGCAGTAAGTACTGTGCTGTCAGCCTCTGGATCAAAGCAGTGACAGCAAGTACAGGGTCTCAAGAAGAGCTTAAAAGAGACGGCAAAATTAGCCAGAAGGGCCATAACGGCTCCATCTTCCTACTAAGCTAAACAGATTGTAAATGATACGGGACAGTGTTTGTAGGAGTAGATGGGGAATCTGTCAGGACCCCAAACAGTCACACGTTGGAATGGGATTTGGTTTTGTTTGCTGACATATTCAAGAGAAAGGCTATCTTCATTCTAGAAGTAAACATGACTGGCCTGTTTCTCAAGGGCTTGTTCAGTGTTTTCCAACAGCTCCCTTCAGAAAGGCACCACACAGTACTGTGTGGTGCCATCTCATCTCATCTTTGAATCGGTAGGCTGTGCTGGCCCCTGTTTGATGGGAGACATCAATTTGACTAATTGTAGGGGTAGAGGGAAAAGTGGTAATTTTTTTTCTGAAAAACATGACAAAGCACAACACTGGGTACCTGCAGTTTCCATGCCCTCAGTCCATGATCAGGTGTTGTAGTGCTAACTGCATGATGAAGATGAAAAAGGAATAGGATAGCTTTTATGGAATGTCTGTTTTTAAGAGAGGTACAGGATGGAGCTGAATGAAATTGCTCTTGTATGCTCCTGCTCTTGGACTGATCTGCAGCTTGAAGCAACTTCAGCATTATTTACACAGCCTAGTGGTCTGACACATAAGTAGAGGTGACTTGCATTAGGATAACTGGCCAAGATTTCACCCTGAGCTACTTGCTGCACTGCTGCTGTGTGGGTAGCAGAGCCTTCTCACGGTACCTCTTGAATCTGTAGTTTTTAACCTAACGTTTTTGGTATACCAAATCTGGTCTCCTCCTGTCTACAGTTGGGGTTGATATTAAATGTCAAGACCTTGTCCAAGAAGGACCACAGAGTGAGTTGCAGAGCTGGCCTTCACTTCTGCCACATCATGGGATTGTTCGTGCAGGAGGGCTTCCCTTTTCCCTGGTACAGAATCACTGGAGCAAGACCTGCAATTTCACTTGGTGTATTTTGGATTAAATATTTACTGAAGATTTTTTAAAGATGTTAGAAGTAGTATCTCTCTCACAACCCTTTTCTTAGAAGGGTGTTAACAGTGCTGTCCAACCCAATTCCAAGTGCAGCAGTTATACTTGGTTTTGTAACTGTCTGTTGTCAGTGTGGGACTCCTATCCAGCTGTGCACTGGAT
Source organism: Rhinopomastus cyanomelas (assembly GCA_013400115.1). Classification (NCBI taxonomy): domain Eukaryota; kingdom Metazoa; phylum Chordata; class Aves; order Bucerotiformes; family Rhinopomastidae; genus Rhinopomastus; species Rhinopomastus cyanomelas. Next base: position 17,817 of record VXBP01002426.1, read on the forward strand.
TTCCATGTGCTGGTAAACAGATGCTGTATATCCTCCTCCTCCTGTTCATGGATGTGTCACTTTGATAAAGGAAACCGCGTAGTTCCCAAAGCTCTTTGGAATCCTTCTAGTGTTGTGTAAACTGAAGTTATTGATGTGATATACAGTGTCAAGAAGGTGGTGGGGTTTTTTTTCCAGAAAGAAGTTAAAGACTATCAGGCTGCCATTGCCAGAATAGAAGACTGAGGAAACTCATTGAAAAGAGCTTGAAGCAAGGTGGAGGAATCCATTGACTTAATACGAGGAAAACCAGCTTCCCTCTTAGTCTTTGGCTACAGTGGATGTCTCTCTTGTAACCCACTTTAAGGATCTGGCCCTGATTGATTACTCCATGGAACTGATGGCTCTGCATACATCAGCTTGGTACTTCTGAGTGTGATTAGATGTTTATGTGAATAAAGTGTGATGGCATTTATCTTCGTGGTGAAAAGGGAGAGAAAGGAGCAGGGGAGAAAATTTTTTAAAATGCTTAAATGAGAAGGGACCAAATATTTGTGCAGCCTTGATGAGAAAGAACTTGGTGATGGGGAAATGAAGTCAGCATGAGTTACACTGTATAACATGAGTTATGCAAGTAGATGAAGTATATGCTGTGGCAGGAAAGCTAGAGACCAAGATGGATGAAGGGAGGTTGAAAGGACAAATATGCTGTTAAAAAAAAGGTAATTTCTTCCAGAATTATATTAGAAATCCACTGGAGAGCTGGTGAGCCTGAATAGCTCAGGAGGCTCAAGGGACTAAGAAAATGAGAATATAAAGTACTTCTTGCACTGGTGTTCCATGCAGAGGGACACCGCCTGAGCTTAGCATTACTTTTGGAAAAGGTGAAGGAGTGAGAATACTTACTATTGTTAGTAAGACCTCATTGAATCACACGATCTAGCAGATCACACGAGCGTGAGGCTTGGACTCTGCATATAGCTTTTCCCTATGATGCCCTGGTCTAGACTTCATTTTCCTCATCTTCAAAAAGGAGATAAAGATGCTTGCTTCGTTCTCAAAGCAGTTTGAAACTGATGGGTGTATGCGAGTGTAGAGTGAATTAATTTTTCTTAACATTTGGGTTACAGTCATATGTGAAGCCAGTAGTTAATTTCTTTAGTATTGGCTGAATTGCTGCCCAGGAAAAAACAACTCCCAAATAAATGTGATTTCATTTATCATTACAGCTCTAATCAGAAGAATCTGGAAAATTGCCAGTGTCTATCTTATTGAGATGGGAAAGATTATAAGGGTAATCCAGGGAATTATAAACTCGTGACCCTCATTTAAGTACCTAAGAAAATTGTTGAGAAAGACATTGCAGATGTCATTATAAAGTACCTGAGGCACAGACCAACAGAGCTGTCTGTAAGTCTAAACTTTGGCTAATTTATTAGAACTCGTTAAAAAAGTTAAAGTAGTGACTAATGGGAGAAACTGTAGTCACACTGTAACGTATTTACACTCTTAAAAGGTTTTTGTAGTTTCTCAGAAGAGTCTTTTAGGGAAAGGTGGGACTTGGAGTCATCCTACTCCAGTTTAGAAATTATTTTAGATAGGAAGCAAAAAATACTGCAAAGTCTTACCAGGGAAAAGGCTTTGTTGTCATCCTGTTAACAGCAGAGCACCTTGGGGGGTCCTATTACAGTGTGGAACGATAACAGTACTAGTGATCTGGAAGAGTGGTTAAGCAGCCTGATTACCAGCCCTTAAGAGAGAAACAGCATCGCTCTTGTCAATCAAGCCTAGATAGAAGAACTGGGACATCTTCCAAGAGGATTTACCGAAGTGTTTAGTCCAGCTGAACCCTCGCTGTGGGGAAACCAATTGAAGCCTAAGGCTTGATGGTGGTGCCCAGAGGTAAAGCCATCAGATAACAAATATTTGATGGTATGTTCAAGTGTTTGTGGCTTGGGCACATGAAAGTCTCCACAGGAGGCCGAGCAGTGAAACAGTCACCTTTGCAGTGAGAAAGAAAACATGAGCAGTGGTTACGCTGAGTTCTGATCTGTGCCTTGAAAACAGCCTTATTCTAGAAGCAGCTGTAGCTCTTGCCAGCCTGTCTGGGTGGGACATAACTGCTAAAATCAGTGTCTTCTGTATTAGCCAGTGTATTTGGCTTTCTGATTTTTGAAACTGGCCATTAGCAGATCCCTCTTTATGTCCTTCCAGTTTCAGTGGACCTTCTCGTTTAGAAAGAACACATGGATCTACCATCTATTAATTTGTTTTAAGATCCTTGATCAAGACTAGTGTTGGTCTACACTAGGGGTCCTCAAACTTTTTAAACAGGGGGCCAGTTCACTGTCCCTCAGACAGTGTCAGGGCCCAGGCTATAGTTTGTGCTGCTTGGCTTGTCCTGCCTGGGAGCTGGAGGGAGGGAGGGAGAGACGGGGAGCCGCCCGCCTCAGCCCGGCTGCTCAGTCAGCCGGAAGTCATCTGCAGCTGCTTGGTTGCCACCCCCCAACCCTCGGATAGAATCATAGAATCACTACGGATTGGAAGGGACCTTGAAAGATCATCTAGTCCAATCCGCCTGCAACAGCAGGATCACCTAAACCAAGTCACACAGGAACTTTTCCACTTGGGTCTTGAATATCTCCAATGAGGGAGACTCCACAACCCCCCTGGGCAGCCTGTTCCAGTGCTCCATCACCCTCACCTGAAAGTTCCTTCTCAGGTTGATGTGGAACCTTCTATGTTCCAGCTATGTTCCGGTATTTACCCCTCCAGCTTCCGGCATGGGGGGGTAAATACCGGTGAGCTGCATTGGAGACCCTGGGGGGCCGTATCTGGCCCGTGGACCAAGGTTTGAGGACCCCTGGTCTACATCTACAGCTGCTCCATTTTCCCCAGTAAGCGACTTTATCTGTGTTGGTCTCAGACCTTCTGTGAAACGCTCACAGAAGAGAACAGGTGTGAGTTTCCCCATCATTTCCATCTCCTCCTGGTTTCTCCTTCCTACCTCTTTCGTCAGGAGATTATTTGTCCTCTTTTCCCTGTTCAGTAGCTGTGAGCTGAGCTAAGGAATTTTGCACCCTAAGCATGACTTTAACTCTTCTGTTTGTCCACACTTCCCTGTGGCTGCACACTCCCGCATTGGAAAGGGTTCTAAGAAAGGCTGGAAGGTTTGTACAGCTTGCGTCAGCTCACAAGAAAACGAGAGAAAATCTGTGGCAGATTCCACCTGTTTGGAAGTTCAGGTGCATTAAGTGTTGCTGCGGAGTTCCTCTGGATACCTGCTCATCTGTGGATACACTTTCTTCCCACTGAGAAGAAATGGAACAACACGCACTAGTGCATTGGCTAACCCCTGGCTCCAGATGTGTGCTTTAGCTCTTAACGCATCCAAAACACTTCAGAACTGAAAGGAGACACAGTGGGGGAGATGCAGCAGGAACTCTTCATGTTCTGCAGCTTCCCAGCTGGCTCCTTACGCTCACACACCAGACCTTGGTGGGCAGCTACTCTCAGGCTGTTTTTCAGCTGTGTGAGCAGTCACTTGGTTTATCCTGCAGCTTCTGCTTTGACTTTACCACTCCTCTGGATTTCTGAGGTGGGTTTTCAAAGCAAAGCTCTCCATCTTGCAGAAAGGCACCTGGCAATGAAGTTAGTGTGGGAAATGTAAATCTGGTAGAAGAAGTGATAGTTTAAACAACTCCGGCCCCGCTCCAGAAGGGCCATTGATGATGACATGCCCTGTTTATGAAGGTGAGAAGGGCACTTGCTGCCCACCTCAGGGTCTGTGCTTGATAGTTTCTATGTTTGAGGCTTATTTCTGGGTGAAATGACAGTAAATGCCTTCTTTGCTGGACACACGTGTGGCTTTACCCGCTTCTGCCAAAATAACCAAGCGTGGCCTCAAGAGTGAGAAGCCACCTGTTAGGGTTATAGCAGTGGGCAGTCACTAGGTCAGTTCCTCTCTCTGTGATGCTCTCTGTTGCTGCCTCATAGGAGCTCCTGCAGTTTCAGTTTCCATCTCGATTCCTGCAGAATCGAGATTGTACATGTGCGCAGGGGTATTTTTTTGTAGTTGTTGCAGTTTGAAAATTACCAGAATTTTCAGATGTGCAGAAGTTGTGCTTTCATGAGGAACAAAAAGTTACTCTCAAGAGGAACCTTTCCCCCAGTTACCTGTCCTGGGGGAGGTGACACTGTCCCAGGAACCTTCCCCAGAAGGGCTTGTCCCTGGGGACCTGCCCCAGTTACACTGTCCCAGGGGACCTGCCATGGAAGGGCCTGGCTAGGTCAGCCTATAAAAAAGCGGAGCAGGCTCTTTATTTGCTCTCTTCGGGGGCTGCAGCCCTGAATTGAGCAACCCTCCACTGCCCGTTCCTGGGGTGGTGGGGGGTGGGAAACGTGGCTCCAAGAGGACCGTGGCTCCGAGAGGACCATGACCTGCCATGGCTTCCTAAGCCACTGCGACTCCAAAGTGGTCCCGATGCCACGACTTGCCATGGCCACGCAGTCCTGCCGCTGCTGCACCATGGCTCCAGACCCAAAGCAGCTGCAGACGCCACCATGGCCCTGGACCAGAGGAGCAAGACTGGTGCAGATTTGCCATGACAACCCCCCCCCCCCCCCCCCCCACCCACTCACCACCCCCGG
>VXBP01002426.1:24042-125730 GCA_013400115.1 Rhinopomastus cyanomelas
TGGGGGTCCTGGTGGACAACAAGATGACTATGAGCCAGCAATGTGCTCTTGTGGCCAAGAGGGCCAACAGCATCCTGGGGTGGATTAGAAGAGGGGTGGTTAGCAGATCAAGAGAGGTTCTTCTCCCCCTCTACTCTGCCCTGGTGAGACCACATCTGGAGTATTGTGTCCAGTTGAGCTTCTGGAGAGGGTCCAGCGTAGGACAATGAAGATGATGAGAGAGGTGGAACACCTCCCTTACGAGGAGAGGCTGAGGGAGCTGGGTCTCTTTATCTTGGAGAAGAGGAGACTGAGGGGTGACCTCATTAATGTCTACAAATATTTGAGGGGTGGGTGTCAGGGGGATGGAACTGGGCTGTTCTCAGTGTCATGTAGTGATAGGATGAGGGCAGTGGTTGTAATCTGGAACATAGAAGGTTCCACATCAACCTGAGAAGGAACTTCTTCCCGGTGAGGGTGACGGAGCACTGGAACAGGCTGCCCAGGGGTGTTGTGGAGTCTCCCTCACTGGAGATATTCAAGACCCGCCTGTATGTGTTCCTGTGTGACTTGGTTTAGGTGATCCTGCTGTTGCAGGTGGATTGGACTAGGTGATCTCTTCCAATCCGTAGTGATTCTATGATTCTATGATCATTACTCAAAAAACAGATTGAAATCTTAGGTCTTTTGAGATACCTCATTACCTGGGTGCACATTGTCCAGAATTAAAAAAACCCAAACCAGAAGAATTTAGAAGTGATGATGGGACACCTCTCAATTAGCAGCTGAACAGTAGTTTTCAAAGTCTGTAAATGGTTTTAATGAGTGACTTGGGGTGGGTTTTTTGTTCTTTTGCTTTTGTCTGATTGTTTTGGAAAGTATATGATGTGCCTGCCAGTAGGATCTCCTCACAACTGGGAAGAAAATTCAGTTCTAATGTGTAAAGTATTTCAAAATGTTTGCAGTTCTCCTAATTTAGTGAAATCCAGTTCCCTCACGGGTCATTGTAGAAAAGGCAAAGCCAGAGCATGTAAAACGAATGAGGCAAATGGAGAAGACAAGTGAACTGACTGCTGTGGTCTCGAAGAGAACATATTGGATGGGAAATCTTGTGAGCTGTATTGTGGAAAAGAACAAGCGATAGTAAGCTGGGTAGGTATTGCTCTGGGGAGCAGAGTTTACGTAGTGCCGATAGCACTGGGAGAAAGATCCTGAAGGTCTCTTCCAGCTGAAACTGCTCTATGATTTTGTGATTCTAAGCAGTAAATGTTGTTTCAGAGACAGCCCTTGCCCAAACTTGCCTGCCGGGTCGGTGTTTGGTAACCATGGTGTCACTGCATGGAAACAGCTGGCTGTTTCCATGTGATGAGTCTGCACTTACAGTCAAAGCAGACTGCAGGGCAACGGGGAGCTGCCAGTTCACCAACAGCAAGAAAGCCTGCCTGAAAAATAGTATTTTTTTTACATCTGCAATGTATTCCCATTGCAGTGGTTATGAATGTTAATTGTAACACTAGGAAGTGTGAACCAGAAAAAAGAAACGGCTAATGTGGAGGTTCTTTAGAGGAAGGAAGAGTTTTTCTTCCCTCTTAATTAGATACAACTTGTGCTGGAGTTTTGCCTGATTAAAGCCAGAAACATGAGAAGCATTGTTTTTCGAGTTGCTCGTTCTTTAGCATAATAATTTATATTTAGATTTACCTTAGAAAGAAATTGAGCACGATTTTGAAGCACTTGGCTAAATTTATCCTGATATAATCAATCCAAGTAGAACTATGTTGAGAAAGAATTTGTCTCAGACTTTCTAAACTCATTGAGAGAGAAACTCAGTCTAACCTGGAATGGAAGCACAGAAAAATCTTTGTCTGAAAAAGCACTTTGACTTGTCTTCCCTTTCCATCATTTTATGCATTTTACGTTTTCACTAATTACACATTTCCTTATTCTTTCCTGAAAATTAACCCTTGCAAGAGAAACACGTTTGCCTATAAATCCAGAATTGTCTAGATTGGAAAAGACCTTTCAGATTGTCAGGTCCAACCCTTAACTCAGCACTGCCAGGTCACTGCTGTAATTACAGTACTGCAGCTCTTGTTATGGTCCTGTTTAATGAAAAGCTGCGCATTGCTTGCAGCTACAGAGAGGTGATCACGGCTTTAATAGTGTTAATTGAAAAAAAAGAAATATAGGAATGCTGAGATTTTCTTTCCAGGTTAGGGTTACACTGACGATATGATGGGCTTGTTTGGCTTTTTCATATGGAGCATGCATAGACCCTACCAGTGTAGAGAGTTCAGATATCTCCTTCTGTCTTCTGTAAGAGACAGTGTTTCATACCTTCTGTTTGCCGGGTTTGATGGGTTTGGGCAAGTCATTGAGATTCTTGGTGGATCAGGCTGTTATCGTCAATGGGATCTGCAGAGCAGATACAAATTTGTCTTTCTGGAGGGTCTTCTAAACATTTAAACAAGTTGAAAATCATTACCAGTGTTGGTTTGTATCTGCAGTGGCCTGTTGTACAGGGATGTTCCAGAGTTCACAATTGATGGGGAAAACTGTTCCACTTGGCCCCATCTCAGTGTCACCTAGTGATAGGACAGGGGGCAATGGGTGTAAGCTGCAACATAGGAGGTTCCGTACAAGTATCAGAAGGAACTTCTTACCAGTGATGGTGGCGGAGCACTGGAACAGGCTGCCCAGGGGGTTGTGGAGTCTCCTTCTCTCAAGATGTTTCAGACCCACGTGGATGTGTTCCTGTGTGACTTGGTCTAGGTGATCCTGCTGTTGCAGGGGGATTGGACTACACGATCTTTCTAGATCTCTTCCAATCCCTAATGATTCCATGATGTAAGAACTATTGGATTTTATTGCCTTGCACTTGATTTTATAACAGCGTTACCTCAGTGGAAGTCAGTCGGGTAATGGCAGTACAACGCTAGGGCTGTAAAAAGTGTTCCGTGCCATAAAACACTGCTTCTTGGCAGGATGTACATTCATTTTGGCCTGGCCAACAAGCGCTGGTGTTAGACATCCCCGAAGAGAGCTGCAGATGTCAGTTGGCCTTGCACAGGAGTCCTAGCCCAGACCAAACCTGGCAGCAACTCCATCCTTCCAGCAGGTCAGACTGTGTCAGCAGTTTTTCAGCAAAAACCCCACCCCAGCCCAACCAAAGAAACCCTAACAGAGTAACTCTGGACTTCTCCAGTGAAATGCTGGGGTTGTAAAGTCTCCTTTTTCTTTACTACTTCAAAAGGAAAAAAAAAAAAATCCTACTTCATGAAGTGTATAAAGTAGAAATCCCGTTCATGTATGTAAATTTAGCCATGTGGGGAACTCGTGGGAGTTTGGCGACCTTTCAGGAGTGCGACTGTCATCCTACTGTCCTGTTCAGCTAAGCTAAACCAAACTGGATCAAGATATTCTTGTTCTACGGGAGGATGCCTGCAGTTGCAGTTCCTGAGGATCAACAGTTGTGCTCTGGTTTCACATCCTGCCTTAATCTGAATTAATGTACAAGTTCAGGCAAGTCCTTTTGCTGAAGGAAACCAGCTCTGCTAAAGCAGACAGAAAACCAACCTCTTGCTATATGTGATTAAACTCAATTTCAGCATAAACACACCCACACACTCCTTTTCCTGTTCTACAAAGTTCCTAAGACTTACTAGAAAGTGGACGTGTTGCCATCTCAGCTCTGCTTCTTGAGGGACACAGCTTCACGTCTCAGTGTGGATCCCACCCTTAGCGTTCATGACCACAGTCAAACCCTGGCAGCAGATGTGGCTCCAGTGCGTGGATTCAAGATGCAGCAGCTCTAGAAGCAAAAGCCTGTCATTCTGCTTTCCCTGACTGCCCCCCCTTTCTACTGGTACCTTGGCCAGGATTTGCTCTGTTCCTTGCTGTTGCTGAGGGTACCAGTGGTGGCCCCGAAGCAGCTGCTGCCTCTTGCTGCTGAAGCACTCCCTGGCTTCTGACAGAGCATCAGAGCAAGCTGCAGCACTGCTCCAAACTTGTCCTATCCAGTCGGGCCAGCCTAGGAACCTAGAGATGCATTCCTGTGGCTGCCTGGAGCTTCACAGGAGGAAAAACCTTTCTGAGCTCCCCCACACCCTTCCCAAGCTATTTTGTAGACAAAGGTCAGGTCATGTTTTCTCGTGCTGCCTGTTCCCCAGTCTCACACAGTCCCTCATGGTGAGGCTCAGAGAAGAAAACTTGCCTTTTCCTTAAGTATGTGTTTACGGGGGAAGTGTGGAGGGTGAAAGGGCACAGTTTGTCTTTTTAATTTTTGCAGAATGCTTTCCTTTCTCTCCTCACCTAATTAAACATTTGCACACAAGAAAAGCAATTGGTCACAGGAATGAAAGAAGTGAACCAAATTGCTCATGATTCTGCGTGGAACTTTATTTAAGAGTGCAGAGTCTCCCTGGAGGTCCATGCTGTGGGGAACGTTGTTCCCTGAGATTGCTGATGAAAGCAAAAGTGTATTTATAGCAGCAGATTCAGGAGAAGCAGATGACAGCTACATTAACTAGCAGCACAAATAGCTCAGGACACCAGCGTCTGTCAAGTGATCATCGTCTGCATTAGTCCTCCTGGAGGAAAGCTGGTGGAAGCAGGAAGGCTGACCAGATCATTCAGGGGCAGGAGAACAGGGCTGGTGAGATTGGTCTTGTTCACAGCAGCTCAGTGGCTTCAGGTATTGAGGTCATGATGCTATAGCACTGCTCTTTCCTTCATGCCTGGATTTTTCCCTTGCTGTGGTGCAAAGCTTACACCCTGCATGTGGTGGGCTGTGGGAATTGATGGCTACGGAGAAATCAAGGCAGTGACTCGCAGGCCTTATTCCATGCACATCACCGGGAAGAGGAAGTGTCGCGTTCACAGCTTCAAGTGAATCGATGGTTGGAAGCATCAGCGTCCCAGAGTCGGGCTGCTGTGGGGTGCTACAAGTCATGCACAGACAGGTAACAGGAAGTACTGGTTCAGAGAGATTGCAAATGAAGGTCAGTCAGGGCTGATGAACACGTGTTGTGAACGTGGTGACAGCTACATTGGGTAGCATGAAAGCTGCTGTGAATTGTAATTGTTGGGGTGATGTAGAGATGCACAGTGGTGGGTGATCGTTGTGCTCAGAACCAGCAGAATCTGGATTCTGCTCCCAGCCGTGCTCCTGCTGGAGGCTAACTTTCTCTAAGGAGAACCCCATCGAGGGACTAAATCCTATCCCTTATTGCTCCAGGACAATCTATTGGGGCTGAAACAGGCACTGCTGGCGGGCATGGGCAGAGGAGCTGTGTGAGGACCCTGCACCTCCTTGCCCTGTGTTCAGGGGCACACTTTGGCCTCTGGTGCTTAGCACTAGAGGGAGACGTCAAGATGTGATCTTGCTTGAGGTTCCTCCAGTAATGCACGTGTTCCCAGGTGCCTCATTCCTCTCTGTAGGCTTTCCAGAGGTTATTTGGTAATGAGTTGTGCACACTTGCCCATTCAGATCCGAGTTTGACAGCATCTGGCTCAGAAAACACATCTCTCTGAGTGATCACCCTCTTGCTGTCTGGATGTGACTGTCCCCTGCCACTGTATGAAAAGACAGGAAGAAGCTAGCCACCAGCTCCTGCCTTGGTCAGGTTTCAGTCCACGTTTTCCATAACAGCTCTTCCCAAATGGCTACAACCCAGAGCATCAGCAAGCAGGGTACTGGGAAACCCAAGCCCTGTGATTCAGAAACAAAGACTGCCTAGCAACCAGGCTCTTTGCAGTGAGAGAAGATGTTGTGCGAGCCTGTGGCTCCTGCTCTTCCCAGGAATGAAACTGGCACGTCAAAGGGGGTTACGCTTTTGGTATCAATCACATACCCAGGTTCTCACCTGCTGTGGAGGACAAGCAGTCAGCAGAGCAGTGTGACATCCTGTTGAGCTGTGCTCGTGCCCTCGGCAGTGTGCGTGTCAGCCTTCTTGGGGCAGTCGCAATGTAAAAGCAGGTCAGGCAGCTCCGTCTCACGGATGAGGCAAACCAGCCCTGGAAGCAATTCAGCCACAGGGAGTAACACTTTTCCCCAGGAAATAGATTAGCTCCATAAGAAGCAGGTGTTTTATGAGCTGATAAAAATGATCTCAAAGGCCAGGAATCAACCTCACAAGTGGAGAGAACAGAAAAGACTGGCGGCTGTTTCTCCTGCTGTTACAAGTCAGAAATCAAACTGAGAGGTTAGTGCAAGTAGGGTTAAAACACTAGTAATTCAGTGCCTGCCAGCTGGGAAGGATAATAAAGCTGCTTTGCTGTGTTGCTGCAGGGTGGGTGCTGCAAAAACAGGACATATTACATAATTATGCCTCCTGCATAAAACGGGAGGTTGGGGGGGGAGTGTGGGTTGTGGAGAAGGCAGTGGGGCTGCATGTCATTACCGTGACACAACACACGCCGCCAAGGTCAGGGGCCCACATGTGCTCAGGGCTGTCGCGGGCACTGTGTTCCCCGTGGCCTTGCTGCAGTCCGCTGCTGCTCAGGCTGTCTGACTAAAACCTGTGCGGTGCTTTGTGCCACAGAAATAGAGGAGGGGACAGTGGTGACCTTGTTATTGCTTTGCCAAAGGAAAGGGAGGGAGAATGCAGTTCTGTCCTCAAAAACTGCTGACCTGAGCACATGATTCCTTCTGGATGATCTGTGGTTGCTTTAAGGTGGCCTCTTTGCCTTCTGTAGCAGTGCTGCTTCACAGGCACTGGGCAAAGTTGCACTGGGCTGTCCTCAAGAGGAGGTAGTGTGTCCACAATCGGAGACCACGAACAGCACTTGGAGATTTGGGACCAAAGAGTAATTTTTTGGTGATTTTTGTGTTAGCATAAAGTAAACTATGTTCAAAGCACTGGACAGGCGACACATCATACTGATGTCTTTCCAGATGGGTTGAGCAGCACTTTTCCTGTTGTTCAGGTGAAGACTGATGTTGAACAATCACAGTTCTGTTTCAGAAATGACAGCTCCATAGATTTCCTCTGAGCACTGGAACAGGCTGCCCAGGGGGGTTGTGGAGTCTCCCTCACTGGAGATATTCAAGACCCGACTGGATAAGTTCCTGTGTGACTTGGTTTAGGTGATCCTGCTGTTGCAGGCGGATTGGACTGGATGATCTAGTCATTGGTCCCTTCCAATCTGTAATGATTCTATGATTCTATGAACTAAGTGGTCTGTGTAATGAGATTTGTTTTCTGTTGTCTACTCCTTCTGTAACATCCAAAGAACAAAGTTGAGAGGAAGCGAGAAGGTTTTTTGGGTTTTTTTTTTTTTTGGTGTCAGCAAACTAGCAATCACAGGATCATAGAGTCGTTGTGGCTGGAAAGAACCTCCAGGACCACCAAGTCCAGCCCTCATCTCAACAGTTCCCTAACCCCTAGACCACAGCCTCAAGTTCTCTAGCTTCTCATTCTTTAAACACCTTCAGGGATGGTGACTCCAACATCTCCCTGGGCAGCCTGTTCCAATGCCCAACCCCTCTCTCAGTGAGATCCAATCTAAACCTCTCGGACACAAATTGAGGCCATTTCCCCTTGTCCTATCATTAGTAATTTGGGAGAAGAGACCAGCACAAGCCTCACTACAACCTCCTTGTGGGTAGTTGTAGATAGCAAGAAAGTCTTCTCTCAGTCTCCTCTTCTCTAGCCCTTCTCTGGCCCTGCTCTAGACCCACAATGTCCTTCTTCTACTGTGGCATCCAAAACTGGACCCGGTACTTACGGTGCAGTCTCACAAGTGCCGAGTACAGTGCCATGAAGAGCGTTTTCTGTCCCATACCCCAGTTCTGTGCAGAATTCTTTCTGTCCCAGAGAGCTTACAGTTCAAGGGCTTCTTTCAGAGAGGTATTTAAACAGCTGCATTAATGACAGCATTTAAGTCCTTGTTTGTGTTGTGTCCTAATGAAGATGCTCTGCTGAATGGGGTTGCAATAGCAAAGTGGCAGGCAGGGCATGGATTGCTCTAGTGAAACACTTACTGACACCCAGCAAGCATCTTGCTGCTTCTGTTTTGCTTCATCTTCTCCTTTGTTTTAATTGGTCCCATTGTTAGTGGTTGTGGGTCAGACAGGACTGAGGAGAAGCACGCACACATAGCGCCAGTGCATCAGGGAAGGGAGAGGAGGCAAAAGGGCGGTGTGTCTGGGTGGCAGAGGTGCAGTGGAAATCAGCATCTCTCAGCTCTTTTTCATACAAGGCAAAGGTGACAATGATGTTTGTCCCAGTGTAGATGGGAGGCAATGAAAAGCTAGGTCTCCTTTAATGTTTGGTTCCTTTGGATGTCCACTTGACTGACATAGAATCATAGAATCATTAGGGATTGGAAGGGACCCTGAAAGATCATCTAGTCCAATCCCCCTGACACAGCAGGATCACCTAGACCAAGTCACACAGGAACACATCCACGCGGGTCTGAAACCTCTCCAGTGAAGGAAACTCCACAACACCCCTGGGCAGCCTGTTCCAGTGCTCTGTCACCCTCACTGGGAAGAAGTTCCTTCTCATATTGATGTGGAACCTCTTGTGTTCCAGCTTACAACCATTGCCCCTCATCCTATCACTACACGACACTGAGAAGAGCCTGGCTCCATCCTCCTGACACCCACCATTCACATATTTATAGACATTAATGAGTTCACCCCTCAGTCTCCTCTTCTCCAAGCTAAAGAGACCCAGCTCCCTCAGCCTCTCCTCATAAGGGAGGTGTTCTACCTCCTTCATCATCTTCATTGTCCTACGCTGAACTCTCTCCAGAAGCTCCACGTCCCTCTTGAACTGAGGAGCCCAGAACTGGACACAATACTCCAGGTGTGGTCTCACCAGGGCAGAGTAGAGGGGGAGAAGAACCTCTCTTGATCTGCTAACCACCCCCCTTCTGATCCACCCCAGGATGCTGTTGACCCTCTTGGCCGCAAGAGCACATTGCTGGCTCATAGACATCCTGCTGTCCACCAGGACCCCCAGTCAGTACCATGTGGGATAGCCACGTGTGATTTTAGCCAGCATTGGAAAAAGAAAGCCAGCCTGGAAATACTGGCTTAAATTTTGACCCTTCTCAGTCCAAGTAAAAGTAAGGGGCTTCGGTTGCTCTAGCGAGGAGCACCAAGGTTTAGAGGTTCCTTAGTTACTGGGCCAATACTGATTTCAGACAGTAGGACGTAACTCATATATCGTCCAGATATGGTTGTATCACCACAGTCGTGATAACATGACACATTGTGCTGCCTGTGAACCACTGTAGATGAAATATTCCAGCTGGAAGTCTGCTTGTTGCACCAGACCCACTCTCCCCCAAGCTCACAGTATGCTTCTGCATGGCTCCACTTCTTCCAGAGGATGTGGGGACACCTCCTTTCATGTTTGCTCTCTGGAAAACCAGCCACTGTTTTCCCTTCTCTTTGTTTATGGGTCTTTTTCTTCTCACGTATGTGTGCAAGACCCCACGGATAACTAAAAGGTGCAAGGTGTCCAGACTGGAATTCAGCTGCTCCCAAGGTGAAACCAGCTAGTCAGTTCCTCCGTTTCAGCAGATCATTTCCCAGTACATCCAGCAAGCCATGATTATTCATTTCAATGACACAGTGAAGACTGAGCTCCCATTAGCATCGCTGTGCCAGCGGAGCAGCAACATTTGGTGTCTTTCGCCTGAACGAAGCTGTCAGGTGGTTGTAGTGCTGCAGAGTGCTTGATAGTGGCTGTAATGCAAGAGGCAGAGCAGAGCAAACTTCAGTGGATCTGTGCTGAGCTGACAATAGCAGAGGTTAGAATCGATCGAAAATCATTGGGAGAGAACAGAAAGGCTGACTTAGTTTTAACCCCATTCTTCAAGTGTGCGCTGTGCCTGACTCCACGCGCAAAGTCCCAGCAGTCCAGCTGAGGTCGGAGAATGAGAGGGAGTGCAGATGTGCTATCTGCCTTATCCTCTGAAAGCATTTCATGCCTGACCAGTTTGGGTGAGCCACGAACAACTTACGTGATTATAAACTGAATGTATAAGAAGCAGTGGTGTTTTACAAATCTCATGGTAAATCTGCCCTTATCTTGAACAAGAGGTCAGCAAAATGTCCCTGCAGTGGAGCAGGTCACACAGCCTGACCGTGTTCCAGGCTGCCTTAACAAAGGCTCTGCCTGTGCAAGGCAGGCACAAGAGTTCTGTTCTCCCTTCAGAACATTCACAGAGCCTTTCCAGCGTGGTGTCAAATACTTAAACCACCTTGCAGTGTTTTAAAGCTGTAGTGAAAACAAGCCTGGCTTAGGCCAAGACAACATGAGGAGAGTTGAAATTTGGATATTACTGAAGATAGGGTCAGTCGCACCTCCATCCCTGGAAAAATGATGAGACAGCTCGTTTTGGTCATCTCTAAGCACGTGGAAGAAAAAAAGGTTATCAGGAATAGTCATCATAGATTTATCAAGGGAAATCAGGCTTAACTAATCTGATAGCCTTCTGTGATGAGACTGAATGGATAGGGGTAGGGACACCAGTGGATGTGGTCTATGTTGACCTTAGCAAGGCTTTTGACACAGGCTCCCATAACATCTGCATGAGCAAGCTCAGAAATGTGGGATAGAAGAGTGGACAGTGAGATGGACTAAGAACTGGCTGCACAACAGAGCCCAAAGAGTGGTGATCAATGCTGCAGAGTCCAGCTGGAGACCTATAACTAGTGGAGTCTCCCAGGAATCAGTTCTGGGTCCAGTCCTGCTCAACATCTTTATCAATGACTGTGATGACAGGACAGAGTGTCTTCTCAGCAGGTTTGCTGATTACATGAAACTGGGAGGGTTGGCTGTGTGGCCATTCAGCAAGATTTGGACAGACTGGAAAGCTGGGCAAAGAGGAACCTCATGAGGTTCAGCGAGAGCCAGTGTATAGTCCTGCCCCTGGGGAGGAACAATAATATGCACCAGTACACGGTGAGGAGGCCATCTGCTAGAGAGCAGCTCTGTGGAGAAGGACCTTGGAGTTCAAGTTCTCCATGAGACAGCACTGTGCCCTTGTGGCCAAGAAGGCCAGTGTACCCTGAGGTGCGATAAGAAGAGTGTGTCCATCTGCTGTATCCTAATGAGACCTCACCTGGAGTATGGCATCAAGTTCTGTGCTCCCCAGTTCAAAAGGAACAGAAATCTACTGGAGAGAGACCAACAGAGGGCTACGAGGACGATTAAGGTACTGGAACTGCGGCCTTACGAGGAAAGGTTGAGAGGCCTGAGGCTTTTTAGTCTGGAGAGGAGAAGACTGAGAGGGGATCTCATTAATATCTATAAATCCATGAGGCCTGGGCAGCAAGAAGGCAGGAACAACCTCTTTTCACCTGTGCCCTGGGATAGGACGACGGGCAATGGATTGCAGCTCAAGCACAGCACATTCCACCTCAACGTGAGGAACATGAGTAACCCTCTTTCCTGTGAGGG
The DNA here is from genome assembly GCA_013400115.1 of Rhinopomastus cyanomelas. Taxonomy (NCBI): domain Eukaryota; kingdom Metazoa; phylum Chordata; class Aves; order Bucerotiformes; family Rhinopomastidae; genus Rhinopomastus; species Rhinopomastus cyanomelas. The sequence continues at coordinate 35,442 of VXBP01002426.1, forward strand.
TTACACAGCCTGGAACCGGCTGCCTGGAGGGATTATGGAGTCTCATTTTCTGAAGCCTTTCTAGTCCTATCTGGATCCATTTCTGAGGGATCTGCCCTAGTTTTGGTCCTCCTGTGGCAGGGGGTGTTGGATTGATGATCTTGGGAGGTCCCTTCCAATCCCTAACACTTTGTGATCTTCTGGTGATGCAGTGAAATGCAGTTTTACCTGCAATGTTCAGCAAATGCAGAGTCTGGCAGGTGTTGCCCACTTCCTGCCACCTTTGCTGTGAGGAGCCAGGTGCAGCTTTGTTTTTCTTGCAGCTACTGTGAGCGGAAAGAAATGACAGAGGACTGGGGATACATGGAAACAGCCTGTGTAGGTCCGTGAGGTTACGTGTAGATATGCGCTGTGCATATATACCTCTGAGAGACATGTAGTTGTGCATTAAACCACAACCTTTCTGAAGCAACCACTGACTTTCTGAAGCAGTTCTGTGTTTGGGTACAGGTGCTCTCCACTCTGAGACAGCCTCGCTATTTCCAGCAGTTATAGTGGAGTTCAGAGATCTTTGCTCTGTGGGGAAATAGAACTTTGAACTTACCTTCATGCTCAGCACTGCCTACTTTTTGTGGCTCTTTTGCCTGTAGAACACAAAGTTTGAAGTGAGGCCATTCCCATTCCTCCTTCTGCAATTTTCTGATGGCCAGAATGCAGCCAAAACTCCTTGACTACCATTAGGGGCCAGGGCAGACAAGAAATCCTAAAGATCAGAGTTATTTTGGATGATTCACATAGTTTGACTGGGCAGAAAAAGGGAATTCAAGTTCACAGCTTTCATGCTAGTAAGTCTGAAAAAAGGATTCTGTTTTGCGTTATCACCACCCACTTTTCCCAAAGATGTTCTACTTTTCTCTGCAGCCTCCCTATGGCTGTAGCTGTAAATAGATATCTTTATGCATGTGAGAGATTCTGGTTTAAACTGATATTTAATCTGAGAAGTTGTATATATATCAGCACTGTATGAAAGAAGACATTGTTCTGTTCTGTTCATTTCTCAATGTAACATGACTGTCCATGAGTATTTGTGTCTACATATGTATATTAACATATGGAGACCAGCACAGGACACAACCCAGTGCAGATTCTTCACTCCAGTTCTGTAGCTGGGTGTTGGAGTAATTAACCTTCATGATACAAAGGGAAAGATTCTGTTTTAAGGCTGGAGCAAGGCAAAGCCTTGCCTGTTTGCACACAAGTACTAAGGTCCTGGTGTGCACATTCTGCAGTAAAACACATGATCACTGTGTTGGGCCATTCCAGAATTACTTCAAGAATCTCACTTTCTAGACCTTGCCAGAGCATTTCTGAAGCTCTTGTCCTTCTAGTCTTGTAATCAGATTTTATCCTTACAGCAAGCTTCACAGTGCTTTTTTATTAATTAGAAAGCTTCACTTTCATGATTGTGTGAAGTGGGTCTTCTGTTCTGGGCGTGGAAATGTTGGTCAAGTCTAGACAGCATCAGACAAGTAGCCTTGTAGGAGCAAGAGGGAGTTGTCAGCATGGTAGCCAGCAAATATTCAGAAAGTATGGATCACTTGCCGGGAAAAGCAATGGTCTGCAGTGTCTATCCTCTGCTCAGAGAAGACTTTTTGGCAACTTGCTAGGGATGTTCCTAATTTGCACATTGTGGAGCAGGTTAATGACCTAAGTCCACAGGAGACAGTAGTGCTTGTAGTTGATTTTGCTGGGTATAAGGACCTCAGCACAGAAGTTTTGGAGTGTAGTTTCTTCATTGTTCTTGTTCTCTGCAGACTGTTGTGGGAGCAACCTAAAGTGGGTAGAAACTGGACTTTCACCTCTGTGAAATTGTTGGAGGACATCCCCCACCAGTGTTAATTCATTTTCCTGTTCAAGACTGCTCCAGCCAGCTTCATACCAGAGTTTGAGTGTTGCTGTTGGAGGAATGGAGGGATTCCAGTGACCACAACAACGCCGGCTGGCGCAGAGCTGCGCAAGCTGGCTCCACTCCTGTGCCGCACTGCACGGCAGTGGCTGCTGCGCTGTTAGAGGTTTTCCAAGTGAAGAGTGCTTTTACCTGCGAACATGGGTCTGGTTTTTAGCTCTCAGCGCAGGTTGCTTTTGCCTGAGGGCAGTTCATGGCTTTGCTAGCTCCCTGGTCTCAGCTGAAAAGTCAAATAATGATGTGCAAGCTCTTAGGAAATACCGGGACTGATGTGTTAGTTTATACCTCAGTGGGAAGGCTGTGAGTTAATGAGCCATTACTTCATATTTTCTGTGATCTAGGAATGCACAAACAGTTACTTACTGTGGCCCATCTCAGTCCCAGTAATTTGTTTTGCTTATAAGTTTGGTTACTCCTGTGAGCTCACTGACACTGGTGCAACCCTCAGCCTGCCTTGTTTTGTGGGGTTTCATTTGGCCGTGAGTTTTGTGTTTTGTTTCTTGTGTGATTTGACACCTGTCTGTTAATAAAATATCTGTGGTTGTTGGGCTTTTATATTAGCAGAAAAACTTCACCATCGGGGCAGCCATTCTCAAAGAAATGATGTTTTTTCTAAGACACTCCCTGAATTCAGGGGCAGAGTCTGTGATTTCTCTTTAAAGCTACAGGCAGCATTTTCTCTTTAAAGCTACTGGGCATGAATAACAGCTGATTTCACTAGTGCCTACATGACAGCCTCTCAGTTTGTAGGGGGGTGTTGCTGTTTCTGGAGTCTAAATGGTGAAGAGAGAGGTCTTGGTCCCTGTGTATTTACACAGCACTGGGCTGCAGGGGCACTTCTTTTTCGTTAGTGCTGTTTGCTTTTTCTTTGCAAATGAACAAGAATGGAAGTGTTAGTGAACGGAATCCAGCTCAGAACTGATGGGTAGGCAGAGGAGCAGCAAGGAAGTTTTTTCCCCAGCACACTGAGGGGATCAGCTGCAGGATGACAGGCTTTCAGTATTCTGCCCCAGTGGCAAGTCTGCAAATGAGATTACAGGCCAGTGACAACTGTGATGGCCGGCATTATGTGGACACCTGTTCACCCAGTGCTGGACAGAGGCTAGCAGCCACGGAGGATGTTAAACAGGCACCAGATGGTAATGGCTTTCAGCTGCTATGCACTTTTGTCTGGATTCAATCCAGCAATTTAGACAAGGTGCTCTTTGCTAGCAAAACAGTAGTAGAAGGGACAAGTAACCCTCAAATGGGTTAAAATAAAAAAAAAAAAGTTAATGAACCGCAGAACCTCCTGTGTAGAAGGGGTTTAGATTATTGTCACTGAGGCAACCAAGCACCAGGATCTACAGTAGCCATGCAATAAATGGATCTGTCATCCAGTCAGTAATGAAAGCTAACACAGAAATTGAGGTCAGTTAAGGTAGGACTAAAATGCTGCTAATGCCTGAGTTAACTGGCTGTGAGTCAGTAGGTCTGTTCCTGATTGAACGTCTCGGACATGACCTGTGCTAGGGGATGGGACATCCTCTGCGTTGTGGAGCATGGCTCATCCCTACTTTTGATTCAGCTGGGTTAGAGCTTATGTCAGTGTGTTACTGCTGCTTCTGTTGGTGCGTTTTACAAGTTCTTTCTCTTAAGTGTAACAGAAATGGGTTTTATTGCTGGAAATCTGTGTTAATTTCACTGGACAAAATTTGGACTCTCACCTAGGCTGAGATGATGGGCATCAGCTTGAGTATGAAAAAAAGCCTGCTGCCTGCCTTCTCCCTGTAAGTGGTCAGTCTCTAATGGCCTCTTGCTGCTTGCTGTTTGGGGAAGTCTCAGGATCCAAACCTGCAAACTAAGTGAGGAAGGTGGAGAGGGGAGGGACTGAACAGAGCTCCTCCAAAGTCGCTGGAGCGTCCCTTTGCCGGTATGAACTGCTCTCGCTTCATCGGTATCATAGGCCATTATCCTCAGAGATGGAAACTGGCACAGCTCCCTCTGGTCCTAAAAGTGTTTCAGATCACTGTGAAAACCAGAAATCTTTTTAAACAGTGAAGAGGTAGCGATCTGTGGTAGCCAAAACATAAAGTCACTGGTGAGTGTGCTGCCCCTCCGCATGCTAAAGCTTTGTGACATCTCTTTATTCTTTAAATTGTTCTTTTTGGCACTTAGTTCAAATAGTTCTCCTGAGCACATTACTGTTCCTTGTGACACCACAAATCCCATTTAATTTTGGTCATCAAACTTCAGGTTTTCTTTCGCATTTCTGGTAACAGATTCACTGTGGTGATGGCTCTGGATTCTGGCATCTTGTGATGAGCACGTTCAGCCAGCCAACCATGGAGATCGGCTTCCAAACTGTCCTCAGGATTTGTTATACAGGGATACTTTGTATATCCTCTTCACAAACATTTTTCATGCTTTCTTTATTTTATGGGCTTTTTTCCCCCCATAATGACTGCATTCTTTCATTGTTTGTACTTCCTCACACACAAGTCATATCTTAAACTCTTGCAGTGCATCTCAGGCAGTAATATATGGAGCTGCTGGAGTGTTACATGCTACATGCACACTGCAGTTGTCCTTCGTATCGGTGTTCTGTCTCTGTTTTGAAGAAAGGGTTCACTGATGTACTTATGTGGCTAAAGGGAATCACTGGCCTGGCTGGTAATTATCTTCTTTAGAGTGTCAGTCTTTGGAAGAATCAGATTATTAAAATGAGAGCTGGACTCTCTCTTTCTTGTTATTTTTTTCTGCCCTAGAAAAATGAAAAATGCGCAGGGCTTGAGCAGCCTGATATGTTGAGGAGTAGGTTTGCAATTATAGGTTACAAAAATGTTGTGTTAATTTCTTTCGGGGGTTTATTCACAGACGTTTTCTCCCTGTAGTTCAAATGGGTGTATCAGTTTGCTGTCTGGATGGTTGTTCTCTTATATCACTAGATTTCTACTGGGGAGCGCAGTCACAGTATTACCAAGGTCGGAAGAGACCTCACAGATCATCAAGTCCAACCTGTCACCACAGAGCTCAAGGCTGCACCATGGCCCCAAGTGCCACGTCTAATCCTGCCTTGAACAGCTCCAGAGATGGCGACTCCACCACCTCCCTGGGCAGGCCATTCCAGTGGCCAATGACTCTCTCAGTGAAGAATTTTCTTCTCACCTCAAGCCTAAATTTCCCCTGGCGCAGCTTGAGGCTGTGTCCTCTTGTTCTGGTGCTGGCTGCCTGAGAGAAGAGAGCAACCTCCTCCTGGCCACAACCACCCCTCAGGTAGTTGTAGACAGCAATAAGGTCTCCCCTGAGCCTCCTCTTCTCAAGGCTAAACAATCCCAGCTCCCTCAGCCTCTCCTCATAGGGCTTGTGCTCAAGGCCTCTCACCAGCCTCGTTGCCCTTCTCTGGACACGTTCAAGCACCTCAATGTCCTTCTTAAATTGAGGGGCCCAGAACTGGACACAGTACTCAAGGTGCGGCCTAACCAGTGCAGAGTACAGGGGCAGAATGACCTCCCTGCTCCTGCTGGCCACACCATTCCTGATGCAGGCCAGGATGCCATTGGCCCTCTTGGCCACCTGGGCACACTGCTGGCTCATGTTCAGGCGGGTATCGATCAGCACCCCCAGGTCCCTTTCTGTTTGGCTGCTCTCCAGCCACTCCGACCCCAGCCTGTAGCTCTGCATGGGATTGTTGTGGCCAAAGTGCAGTACCCGGCACTTGGACATATTGAACGCCATCCCGTTGGACTCTGCTCATCTGTCCAGGCGGTCAAGGTCCCGCTGCAGAGCCCTTCTGCCCTCCAACCCAGCCACATCTGCCCCCAGCTTTGTGTCATCTGCAAACTTGCTGATGACTGACTCAATGCCCTCATCCAGATCATCTATGAAGATGTTAAAGAGGATGGGGCCCAGTACCAATCCCTGAGGGACACCGCTAGTGACCGGCCGCCAGCTGGATGTGGCACCATTCACCACCACTCTCTGGGCTCGGCCCTCCAGTCCTCTCTCATAATTCCTGGGGTCGTGCTCAGCTGGCAATGTATCTGCGAGGGCTTGGAGCCAGTCACTAATTCCTGTGCCTGTAGTCCTTGTGGGTTTCTTGTTTGTGCCTCTGTATTATCTCCGCTTGATGGGTAATGGTGGAGAAGTAGTTCTCTTCTTCCATGGCGATGGTGCTGCTAGGCAGTAAGAGGTGGGGTGATTGAAGTTTGGTTCAGTCCTTGTGTGATGTGGGCTATGGCCATCCCTGCATGCTTCTGCACACATCGGTTGTTTTGCGTCGTTCCAATTACTGCTCAGCAGTGCTAGATTCTGACTAGTGAAATGTGTAATTTTAAATGGCGTTTGGGTGTCCCTGTCAATTTCGACCTCTTCAAACTTAAAAGGTCGACTATTGAATAGCTGCAGTAGGAGCACACATCAAGCTGCAACAAACCACATTCATCTCTTTAGAAGACTCACAATTTTCAGCAGTTGTTTGCAGATGTCATATGGCTTCATTTGGAACTGATTTTAGTGGCACATCCTTTTGTCTGTGTGATGCCACCATGGGCTTCAGAATCCTATGCAGGGTTTGGGCTGTTTCACATCCTGACTTCTATTATCTGAGGAATAGTATCAGAAGCAGATGATGTCCCTCAGTCATGGAGACAGACTTTAATTCATGCTTTCTTGAGTTTGAGACTGGGTTGTTGTTTCTCTCTGCTTCCAGTCTTTAATTCTTGTAAGCAAAATCTAGAAGCTACAGGAAGGCTGATGCCAGAAACCAGCTTCTCAGAACAAGGGGAGCCTGTAGTGCTCTCTGTTCAGTGGTGTGTCAGTTGGAGCCTCTTCAGGCTGATTTATAAAGCTCTGCACGGCCTTCGACTGTCTGATGAAATTGTCTTGATAACCACCTACTGTTGCTGCCTTCCTGTCTGTCTGTGGGGCTGGATTTCACTCTGCCAGTCACAGAGCAGTTTGCTATTATTCTTCTGCTTCATGGACTTCTCTTTCTATAAGAGCCATCATTCCACTGATGCTTTGAAAAAGAAGCCTGGGCTTTGGTGGAACCACTCAACACCAGCAGGGAGACTCTCGGCTGGCATTCTGTTAGCAGTCATGCAAGTGACATAAAGCAGCAGCTTTACCAAATGGCTTGGAGACGTGTTTGCATTATGATTTCACATGGCTGTTTTTTCTAAGAGGCAATGAACTATCTGGCTAGAATGAGTTTACGGCTGAGAGCCGAGCTTTTCACTTTTCATTGTGAGGCTGCTTTGTACATCTTATGTGATGCAGCAGAGTTACATCAGCTGCCTCCATTGTCACCTCTAGGAGAAAAGGGAGTAGCCTTCTGGATCCTGTGCCCTAAATGTGCCAGAAATGTGCTCTGATCACTGCTCAAAGCCAGTAAAATGCTCTGGACTGTGCAGGATCTGGTGTATCCCCCTTGTGCAGAGGTGCTCTGATCAAAGGAGGCAGGGGAAAGGCCCCACAAAGGAGCAAAAGCCCATGGATAAAGTAAAAAGCCAGTGCTGTACTGGCAAGCCATGCTTGCTGCCCAGTGCCCGGTGGTGGTGTAAGGGGTGTGCCAGTTCACGGGGTCGCACCCTGATGTTTCGCTTAGCAGCTCGCTGTCTGTCAGCGAAACACCCTTGTTCCATGTGTACTGGCTTGATGGCTGGTATCAAAACTGGGAGAGCATTTCAAAAGCAAGCTGTTGCTTAAAGAACATTTACATAAAACAGAAGTAAACCTCCATTTTAGAAGCAGCAGAGAATTCCTTTGGCTGCCAGGAATCCCAGATTATCTCCGCTACACAAACCTCCATGTAAACGTTTTTGTTTGGTTTACGAAACCACTTATGCTGAAGTGAGTGGCATAGAAAGCTGCGAGCTGAAAGCTTCTGTCATATTCGGCACTCACAGTGTTGGGCCAGCAGCATCATATGGGTACCAACAGGACTAGGGACTGGGTGAAGAGCCATCAGTGTTCCTAGGTTACCAAGAAGGCCGGTGGCAACTTGGACTGTATCAGGAAGAGCGTGGCAAGCAGGAGCAAGGAGGTTATCGCAGAATCATAGAACATTAGGGATTGGAAGGGACCTCAAAAGACCATCCAGTCCAATCCCCCTGCAACAGCAGGATCACCTAGATCAAGTCACACAGGAACACATCCAGGCGGGTTTTAAACATCTCGAGAGAAGGAGACTCCACAACCCCCCTGGGCAGCCTGTTCCAGTGCTCCATCACCATCACTGGGAAGAAGTTCCTTCTGATAGTTATATAGAACCTCCTATGTTCCAGCTTGCACCCATTGCCCCTTGTCCTGTCACCAGATGACACTGAGAAGAGTCTGGCTCATCCTCCAGACACCAACCCTTCACCCTGCTTAGCTAATCCAACATTCTGTCTTGGTGACTCTTTGCCCACTCCTCTGGGCTAACTTACTTGAAAGGAGGTTGTAGAGAGGTGGCCGTTGGTCTGTTCTCCCAGAAGCCAGTGATAGGATGAGGGAAAATGGGCTTAAGCTGTGCCAGGGGAGTTTCAGGTTGGACGTCAGGAGGAATTTCTTGACTGAAAGGGTTGCCAGGTTGTCAGGACCAGGGAGGGGGTTGAGTGCCCATCCCTGGAGGTGCTGGAGAGAAGGGTAGATACTGTGTTGGGGGACAGAGTTTAGTGGTGCTGATAGAGCTTGGAAAAGGTTGGACTCTATGATCTTGAAGGTCTCTTCTAGCCAAAACCATTGCATGCCTCTAAGAGTAAGACCCCCAAATAACCTCCCAAAACACAATGAAAGCTGAATCACATGCAGAGCTACGGAGGACACGTTCTTCGACTGTTGCTGCACTGTGGTGTCCTGTTGGCCTGAGCTGTTCCTCCACGGCCACTCAGGAAGGACAGAAGACAGCTGAGTTTTGAAAGAAAGGCACAGGCTGCTTCTAAAGTGCTTTTGTCTCCTGAGCTTTTTCTTGTTCTTAATGTAGATTTCTGCTTTTCCTTTGATGTGTTGAAAGAAGCAAGTTTGTTTGCGGATATACTGTCTGTAAAGAAGACCCCTTCCCTCTAGTGTGCTTATTTTTTTCAACAAGATAGAAACCAGACAAAAGGAGGTTTGGGGGTTTTCCCCTTCTAAAGAAGTCTGTGTTGTTTGTGTCCAGGCAAATCCCCTACTCTCTGTTACCAAGTGAGGATCCTTAGCTGGAAAAGGAAGTGTATTGATTTGTCTCCCACAGTGCGATTGCTGAAGCACATAGGAAATGTCATGTTTGTGGTACTTAGAAAAATGACTCCCTTCTCTCTGCTTATTCCAGCAACTTCACGTACAAATTAGAAGATGGGCTGGTAGTGAGACGCAGCTCCTCCTCAGATCACGCCTGTTCAGAACTGGACGTGTAACTCAATCCTTAAAGCGTTAGCTTTAAACTGTGTGTGTGTGAGGTGGAGATGATGGAACAGCCCCGAGCCTGTGCTGGCACCATGGAGCAGGGTCTCTGCAGCTTCCTTCGCAGATGGCCAAGAGCTGCCGCTGTGCTCCTACCCAGAGCTGTGTCAGCTCCACTATCCCAGGGTCCACAGAGGGGTTTTGCCTCTCCTCAGGGCTTGGTGCATCACTTGAGTCACTTGAGAAATGAGGCAAAACCTGCAGGTTGTTCAGCCAGACGGTCTCAGTGTGATCAGGGTTATTGGAATACAGGGAGGGATAGGGGTCAGGCTGCTCACAAGAGGTACCCAACAGATAAATGCTGCTCCTCGTGGTGTGAGCAAGATTAATGATGCTGTAGTTTGGTCCTCCTGGCATCGCTTGGCCTGTGGGCCTGGGGCTTTGTGCTGGGAGAAGCAACCTGAGGGCATAGACACGTTACCTCAGGATGTGACGGTTCACCTCACTAGCTCAGGCCACCCACTTTTTCTTTTGAAAACTGGAGCACGGCCAGGAAATAAGGAGGGGGCCTAGAGGCCAGTGAGAGAGAACAACCCACTACATTTGAAATGCATTTGATGCTGTAATGTCCACAAGCACAGCGACAGATGTTGCTTCTTGCAAGGCAGGACCCTGATTTTGTATCTCAAGCTCTTCCTGAGTTCAGAGCTCAGTAGCAAATAGATAGTGGTTCCTTCAGCAGAGTGGAGGCCTTGCCTTCTGCAGGACTGGCACTGCTGGCTCCCGGCTTGTGGGACCTTGGCAATCCATGGGAGTGGGCACTGGGTCTCAACAGAAGTGACACTTTAGATGCCTTGCTGCTGCAAAGAGATGAGAAATCCCTTGGACAGGCTGGAACAATGGGCCGAGACCAATTGTATGAGGTGCACTAAGGCCAAGTGCCAGGTCTTGTGGTTTGGTCACAACAACCCCAGGCTGCACTACAGGCGTGGGGACGAGCGGCTCACAAGCTGCCCAGCTGAAAAGGAGCTGGGGATGTTGATAGACAGCTGGCTTACTATGAGCCAGCAGCATGCCCAGGTGGCCAAGAAGGCCAACAGGAAGCTGGCTTGCATCAGGAATAGCGTGGTCAGCAGGAGAAGGGAAGATATCATGTCCTTGCACTCGGCTCTTGTGAGGCCTCATCTTGAATACTGTGTTCAGTTCCAGGCCCCTCATTACAAGAAAGACATTGAGATGCTGGAACATGTCCAGAGCAGAGCTACCAAGCTTGTGAGAGGTTTAGAGAACCAGTCATATAAGGAGTGGCTGAGGCATGTTTAGTTTGGAGGAGGCTGAGGGGGGACGACATGGCCCTCTACAGCTATCTGAAAGAAGGGTGTAGAGAGGTGGGTGTTGGCCTCTTCTCCTCAGTAACTAATGACAGAACCAGGGGAAATGGTCAGGAGTTGAGGCAGGGGAGGTTTGAACTGGATATTAGGAAGAAATTCTGTACAGAAGGAGTGGTGAGGCACTGGAACCACCTTCCTGGAGAGGGGGTTGAGTCACCATCCCTGGAGGTATTTAAGAAATGTGTAGCCTGGTGCTTCAAGCCCTAGGCAGGTATGAAGGGGGTGTTTGTCGATCAATCAGGTATTTAGGGATTCAGGGATTCAGGTTTTTTGTTGTTGTGGGTCTGGCTGGACTCAGTGATCTAGGAAGTCCTTTCCAACTGTGATTATTTTGTGGTTCTGTGAAAGGGCCTCTGACAGGCAGAGGGTTCCAACAGTGCTGATCTTGGAACCCCATTGTCACAACTCTTGCCTTCGGTCACCACTTAAAACACTATGTGCAGGCAGATGGAAGTGGGATGTCAGAAGCTGAAATGTATTGCTGGGTCTGGGCTCTCACCTCAGCTAACTGCACTGATAGCACAAACAGATTTTACATTCACGAGATTACAGCAATAACCATGGCTTCATTTAGAGTTACAAATGTATCCCACTGGGGATCCTCAGAGCCATCTTAAGTTTACATTTTCGGTCAATTCTTTAGGTACTAGTAGAAGATAAGTGCAAATTCTAAGTGCAAATTGAAATGCCTCAAATAACCTCTATGTAAAAAATCTTGAAAGGCACCTTCTAAAGTGTCCATCTAACTCACAGACAGATTGGTTTTTTGCAGTCCTTAAATTCCTGTTCCTTTCTGTGGAGCCTGGCAGCTTTGCCCTTGATGCTACATATTTGTGTGTTCCCAGAGCAGTTCTGCAGAGGACAAGCCAGGAAAACCCTTGGGGAAATCACTGGCTGCCACTGCGGCTGGTGAGACGATGGCAGGCTGCAGCCTGAGGTACAGGTGATGTTGCAGAACTGAGGCTCCAGGAGTATTTGAGGGAAGGGGATACACTTCTTGGTAGCTCTGGAATGGAGGTCATCTTATTGATGTGATGGCAGACCACCAGAACCGAAATTTGTGATGCAGGGAATGTCTTCTAGTTGATAGCAAAACTACCTGCGAGTTGGAGCATGTTTTTCTCTATTTCATCTGTGTCCAGAGTTTGCATTAATGTGACTCATTTCTCCACTGTGCCCGTCATATTACTGCTGTTATCAGTATTTCTTGTCTTTGGGTTGCGATATCTGAGGAGTTAATCAGTTTTCAGTAGGGGACCATTCACATTCCTTTGGTGACTTTGGTAAGAGTTTGACTGAGGCGCAGAAAGAGTGGCTGCGCCAGCACCTCATTCTTTTAGGCTTTTTCAGTCTTGAAGAGCTGCCAAAAGAACAATTGATCTAACGTGAGCAAAAGAGTAAATTTTAGGAACAACAGTAGGAAGCAAAGTGAGAGGATCACGGGCATTTGCATCTTCAGAACAAATGTTCATACCTCTTCTTACAGCGCTTTTATTTGTGTCTATTAGCAATGATTCAAAAGCCAATAAAAGTTAGCAGCCTTTGTTAATGCCAGAATGAGATGCTGTGAGAAAGCAAAAGAGTGACAGCAATGAAGAAAACCGCAATAGAAAGGCGAAATAGTCAGCAAAAATATATCTGTGTTGAAAGAAAAGGTGAAGAGAGATAAAAAGGAAAAAAAACCAACAGACAGAAACAAGCAGCTGGTGAACTGGGTTGGAAATGCTGTAAAGCTTAAGGAGGGAACCTGAGAAGCTGTGGGTGAGAGCCCAGGTGACTCAGTAGATTGTGCTAGAGCGGAGTGAGGCTGGCAGGGCCAAGCCTGGCAGAGTTCCGTTGGCTGCTGTCAGCCCTGGGCTCTGCTTGCTGATGGAAAAGACACTGTAAATTGTGTTTGCAGAGGCTGTGCTGCACAGACAGGGGCAGTTATGCAGCCGTGTAGGCAGTTTCCTCCCATTCAGCCTTGTCTTGTCACTTGGAGAGTTGCAGAGGAAAGGAGGAGGATGGAAAGGTCTCCGTGGCTGCTGGCCCCTTGGCTGCTGGAGAAGGCTTCTTCTCAGAGGTGACCTCTCTCTTTTATCCTGTTTCAGCCAGGGAATCCTGCAGCTTGGCTGTTGCACTGCGCACTCCCGTTTCCACAAGGCACAGAGAGAAAATATGAGCTCTAGTACTTCTCTTTATTTTTTGATTTATTGAACCCCAACACCAGATATCAGCTTGGGCACTGGATTGTGAAGTAGTGACTCCTCTGTGTTGTTTGGGTTCATCTTTGAGTAGCTGGCTTTTTACAGCGTACAGATAAACCTCCCTCTCTTCCTTTTTTGGTTCTCCTTTTTTTTTTTTTTTCTTCTTCATACTAGTTTGCTTCTCACAGGATCAGTGAGCTACTCTCAGTTGCAGACTTCTACCCTGCCCAGTTCCTGTTAGCTGTAGGTTTTGTTTGCAAGGTGAAGTCCTTTCTATGGTGGAAATAGTAGGAGAACTAGGACTGCAGCTGGTGCTGTAATTCTGGTCCTTGAAAAATATAGGTTGCTCTTTACCGATGACATATGCATTGGAGGTGTATTGAATGTAGGGAAGTGTCCCTTCTTTTCCTTTACTGCATATCCATTGTCTTGTTGAGTATAAGAAAAACAAATAGAATTGTCACATAAAAGAGGTGAAAAGGATAAAGCAACACACTTGGTTGCTTTTACCCCCGCTCTGCTAAACAGCGAGAGAGTCTTGGTTGGGATTTGTGACTACGTTTGTTTAGAGCTCTGAAGAACCAAAGCAGTTGTTCAGCTCCTGAATGTCAGGGTGCTCTGGCAGTGTGCAGAGTGGGTTAGATTTGAGACATTAGGTGAGCAGAGTTGGGATCACCAGCAGTGATAACCTCTACACACAGAGGAAATTAATTTAATTTTAAAATTAAACAGAAATATGGAGTGGCGGGGAAAGAGAATAGGGTCCGTTGCATTGGTTCCACAATTGATTTACTTGAGGATGGCAGGGGGATTGGACTAGATGATCTTTCGAGGTCCCTTCCAATCCCTAATGATTCTATGTGTCATGGGGAAGGCAGGAGGCCTGGATGATAAAGCAAGGGTTTCCCTGGTGAGCACTCAGGGTTCTTTCATGGCAGTGGTGAGAAGGAAAATACCTGATGCCAGTTGCATGGACGAATTGGAGACTGCATGTTCCTGGTGGAACCATCTGCATGAAATCTCTTATGTCCCTCTGAATAGCCACTTGAAATAATCTCTCTGCTCAGCAGTCTCTTGAGACAAGTGTCTTGCGTTTCATAAAGTAACTAAGATCTGCAATATCTGTGTTTTACCTGTTTACACCTTCATCTGCTGCTTCTTTACTCTCTCAGTAAGACACTCTTGTTTAGAAGTAGCTGGGATACAAACCGATGCTTCTGAAGACTGAGTGACACCACAGACTGCATCTCATTTATGTCTCCCGTTTGGGTTGGTTTTGCCTCAGCAGATGGTGGGAGAAAAGGCAAAAATTCGTCAGGCACTTTTGCACAACCCTGCCTCAGACTTCATTCATCCCTTGTCTAACATATCCCATTTTATTTCTGTACCGTTTCAGGCACAAGAAGACACTCTTTATGACTTGCATGAAATACAGGCTTCATATAGGCTGTTAGTTGTTGATGTTAGGCTACAATAAAAAACTCCAGCGATTTGCTGAGCAACTGCGGCTGCCCTGAGTGGGTGGGAGACGGTGGGATGCAGACACCTGTTGCTGCCATCCCTGGAGGTGTTCAGCTTTCTGCAGAGAGGACGCTCCGCACAGTCCATCCTCTGAACCATTCTTTCTCTCTTTCCTCTCTCACACAGGCGCACACATATGTTGCTGGAGAGTTCTGCTCTCTGCTGCTTCTGCTCTCTGTTGCTAAGTGAACAGCTCTGGCTCGCACGCAGAGCAGAGCCAATAGCATCCTGACCTCCAAAGGCTGGTAAAAACTGAAGAAAGGGAATCCAGCGGTGCTGACTTTCTTTGCTCTCCTCCCACCCCCTTTTTCACAGGGAAGCAGGGAGGAGGGGAGAGGGAGAACACAGGAAAGTGGAGATAATTTGTAACAGCCATTCATGCTCTGGCAATAAAGGCAGTAATTCCTGGGAAAGAAAGGGAACGTGATACTCCTTTATGTGAACGCGCACAGGCAGAGGCAAAACTGTCTTCTCCTGTGCTGTGAGCTCCAAGCTGTGACTAGGAAATGAGTTAATAATGTGGAGGTATTTTGTTGTGATCTTGGTAGCTGTTAATCTGATAATCACAGATCCTGGAATATGTTGTAAGATGCATCTTTCCCTCAGTCTGCGAGGGGCTTCCGCCTTCTGCTCGCTAACCAGGACACATTTGTCACCTCACAACTATTGTTTCCCTGCTCATCTTCATTAGTGTTTAGGGGCGGGGAAGTTGCTCAGCGCCCTGCAGGCACTTGTGTGATGGTTGCGCCGCCAGTGAGCGAAGAGCCCTGCAGTCAGTAGCTGTAGGAAATGGCCGTTTTGTCATCGTATTTTGTGAAAAGAAAGAGGCTCTGGCTCACTTCCCACAAGCAGAGCCCAGGTGCTTTTGCGATTCACGTGATAAGGTACCGTGTGTGCTTGATAGCTTAATACTCAGCATTAACCTACTGTGAAGTCGTGTCGTAGGCTATTTTTCTTGCATTTGAACTTCTCCCTTTTAAAATACATTGGTGTTGTGACCCAAGTTTTCTAGGCACAGCGAAGAGGGGGAGTCAGTTTTATCCGTGAGCCATCAGTGCCAGCCACTTAGTGCCAGTGTGAAGTGCTCCTTTGCCCCATGGCTGGGTGGGGTGTGTTGTGTGTGAGGAAGGCAGTCCTTGACTCTGAGCAGCAATGTGGGAATCTGCAGTCAATCCTGGATCTGGAAGGAAAACTCACAACGCTTTTGGTGCGCGTAAATGAGAGGGGAACGTGTTCAGCAATTATTGATTGGGTGCCACAGCCACCAGGCTTCCCCCACTGCAAATCTCAAGACAAACAGTGGGTAGATGAACAGTATCTGCAGAGGAATGGTGGCTGCATGAGGTGAGTCACCCCTCCAAACTAGCAATGGGACCGGATGAGCAGAGTGAGCCTGTGTAACTCAAATATGCCATTAAAGAAACGAGGCTTTTTACCCCAAAATAACAATCAATCTACTGAAGCTGCATCATGATTGGTAACAGGTATTTTATTGCTGGCTCTGAGCAGGAGCAGTGAAGGGTTTCCTGATAGTCTAAAAGGTTCAGCATAGACCCCTCCTCACCTATCATCAGAAGAAAATGAGCAGACAGAGAGGTCCACAACATGTCATAGGGCATAGCTGAACCCGTGGGTTGTAGGTGATGTATTAAAACATGCAGATTGGACTGGAGAGCTGAGCTTCTCTCATGATGCTGGAGCAGCTCTGCTTCAGCATCTCTGCTTGCAGTGGCAAACTGAAGGCAGGGTGGTGGTTGCTGAGGGCACCGTTGCTGAGGCATGGATTTGGGAGCAAAGACTGTTCTGTCTGCTGAGGAAGTGAAGCCTGAAGTTTGAGTGAATCACACGATGCAGTAGTTCAATGTATGGTCAGTGGTGGGTGCTCCTAATAAAACAAAGGCTGCTCTGCTTAACAATCAGGCACCATGTGAATCATTGGTGCTCTGCCTTGACACGTCCCAGCTCCTGCTGTGCCACCGAGCAGGGACATGGCCCTGGCACTCCCAAGCCAACAGAGACACTTTGTTGGTAGCTACCAAATGTGTTTTATGCTTTCCAGGAATGATCCCACTCTTGCCGCTTTAATCCTGCTGACTGTTGTAAAAGAGTGATAAAGCTTCAGAGAGCTTGCCATAGTCAGTAATTTCATGTGGTACAATGAGGCACCGAGCTCAAGCTGTCACTTGCCTTTAATTAACGGATGACACATCATCAATCCACAACTGTCAGTGGAACTGTAGTTCCCAGTTTTGAGCAGCCCCCTCTGCAATGCTACCCGATGAACTGCCCTTGCATAAATAAAAAAGGTGTACCAGTGCAGAAGGGTGCTTGATAAAAACTAGCTCTGATCCCAGCTTCCAGGAAAACAACCCCATTGCCCTCCTGCATGAAAGTTGGTCTGTCTCCTGCCCCAGCACCTGCGCTCTCCGCCAGAGCAACCACTGCTGTCCATGCAGAGCACAGGGAGGGCTGTGCCCTTCTGAACAGTGAGTTTTGCTTCCTTAAAGTCCCTGAGACCTCTGCACGGTGCTGCTGAAAGGTATGTCTTGTACCTTGGGCCCGTTCGCTCACCAAAGGTGTGCTAGGCATGTTCCATTACTGCCTTTGCGAAATCCCTGTGACAAGAGCTTAGTTTGGGCTTTTTTCCCCCTTTTGCAGATTTATTTTAATTCTCTTGTAGCAAACTCACCACATGCAGATGCTCTACTGCAGCTGCTTTCTGGTGTGGTGCCCTCAGCGCACCCATCGCCATAGCAGCTGAGCATGTTGTGATGGTTTTGGTCTGAGGTTTGCTGTGTGTGTCAAGCTTAACACTGTAGTATTAAGTTTACCGTACTGTACTGTGCTGTTACAGCTTAAGTTTACTGTAAAGTTTCAGTAAAAGGAAGGACTAAGAAAGAAAGAAAGAGTAGCGAGAGGAGTAAAAGATGTTCAAGCCATCCCAGTGGGTGCTCTACTCTGTCCTCCTCCACAGAGGCTTGATACAAATGAAATTTTGGTGTGCAAGCTCAGGCTGACTTTTGTCAGTTCAATTTACCCTCTGAACTGGAGGTTATTGATTGTCCTGTCACTTCCTATAAGTGCACCGTTTGCTAATCTCTTCTGCCTTTCCCCTCTGTTCCTGCCCTGACTCAGCTCACTCAGGCTTTGTTTGTGTTGGGAGAGCCCTTGGTGTAAATAAATTGATGTATCAATAGCTGCCCTGTTGTTAGCCCTCTCTTACAAGCACGGTCTTGGCACAACAGGAAACTCCAATTGCTTGAATTGGTTTGGTAATTAATTCCAATTAGCCTACTCTGGAATAGGGCCTCGCCGTGTGCAAGTGCAAAGATTTGTTTTCACTGGTGTAAGTGGATCAATTTTGTTTTTTCTCTTTGGAGCACAGATAAACTGTTGCACAATCCATCAAAGAGAACTTTGATCACTCGGTCCATGGGTTTAGGGTGCTGGCACCTGGCAGTGCCCTCCCAGTGTTTTAAAGCTGCCTCGCAGGTTGGTGCTGGTTAGGTACAGATCACAGAAGCACTCCGTTTGGAAAAGACCCCTGGGATCATCGAGTCCAACCATCTACCCTGCCTTACAAGTTCACCCCGGAACCAGATCCCTCAACACCTCATGCAAACGATCTTTAAACACATCCAGGGATGGTGACCCAACTACCGATTTGGGAAACCCATTCCAGTGGCTGACCACCCTTTCTGTGAAAAAATTCTTCCTGATGTCAAGTCTAATCCTACCCTGTTGGAACTTGAACCCCTTCCCTCTTGTTCAATCACTAATTGCTTGTGAGAAGAGATCAGCACCATAATGTCCTTTCAGGTAGTTGTAGAGAGTTATGATGTCTCCTCTCAGCCTCCTCTTCTTCAAACCAAAGAGCCCCAGCTCTTTCAGTCTTTCCTCATCACATTTCTTCTCCAGGCCCTTCGTGAGCTTAGTTGCCCTCCTCTGCACCTGCTCCAGCACCTTCACCTCTCTCGTATTGAGGTGCCTGAAACTGGACACAGCACTCAAGAGGTGGCCTCACCAGTGCCAAATACAGGGGGGACGATAACCTCTCTACTCCTGCTGGCCACACTATTTCTAATACAAGCCAGGATGCCATTTGCCTTCTTGGCCACCTGGGCACACTGCTGGCTCATCTTCCTGCCAGTTAGAACCCCCAGATCCTTCTCTACCAGCAGCTCTCTAGCCACACCTCCCCAAGCCTGTAGTGGTGCAGGGGTTTGTTGTGGCTCCGGTGCAGGACCTAAGTGTGGTGGTCCTTGAATCCCGCTCTCGCTGTTGCCCTGCTCCAGCTGAGCGTACACAGCTCCTCGTGCGCTGCAGTTGATCAGAGCACACTTGAATCTACCTCTGTGTGTGTGCGCCTGTGTGTTCACAGCACTCCCTGTCCCAAAAGTCTTTCTGGGAAAGCAAATATTGACTTCCCCCTCGCCTTGAGTGTGACACAGGTGGTGGTTCCTGCGCTGCCAGGTTAGAAGTTAAAACCCTTCCTTGTAGAGCCAGAAGAACACAGTAAGGTAAAAGTGGAGCAGCAGGCTTAGTGTTGTCCTTGTGTTCAAACCCTTGGGGACAAAGAGGAATATGTCCTGCTGGACCTGCTGCTCCTGATGACTTGATTTCATACAGTTCCTCTTGTCTGAACTCCGAGTGCTTTAAAAACTATTCTTGGTACAGGAAAGTTAATTCCAAGGCACAAAATAAGTGTGTGGGTGAGAATGTCTTATAAAGTCATCTGTGGCTCTTAAAACATTTAACAGCATAAAGTGGATCATTCCTCCCCGATTTTACACAACTGTGTAGAATTCCTGTAGTGTCAGATGCTGGCCATTAATCACACAGATAGAACTGTCATCTTTGTGGGCTCTGCTGGAATTGCTAAGGTGCCCTCTGCAGAAGATACTGCTGCTAATGTTCTCATTACAAGCTAATTGGCTAAAGAGACTTCTCTCACATCTGATTGATAGTTTTCTATCACCTGATGGGTGGAATGGACAGCCAAACCAATTACCACAGCAAAGAGTTCCACAGGCCCAGAGACAAAAGACCCTGATAAGATTATGTCCAGTCAGTGCCAGCTGAGCTTCTGTTAATGTTTTAATAGTCTGGGGGTTGTTGTAGTTTTTTATTTTATTTTTGGTAAAAGCACCGTTTGGAGTCTTGGGACCTGTGAGTTGTTGGGTTGTCCTGTCAGTGCTCTGGCATTAAGAAACTTGAAGTGGATGTGGAGGCTTAAAACCGAGGGAGGGCATCATGAGGTGCTAACAGGCAGTACTCTGCAGAGATTTATAGCTGAACAACCTCCGCAGTTCCGAGCGCTGGGCTGTGGGCTGTTCAGGTTGTCCCCCTGCACACGGGCGCTATTCAAATCCTTTTTGTGCTGCTTTTGCTTCCATGTAGCTCTTGCAGTTTTGAAGGAACGTTTGTGCAGTAACTGAGAAGGAAAGGTTGCTTGTGGGTTTTTTCATTTGCAGTTAGCACATTTTTGGAAATGTTTGCTTGAGCTGCAAAGGCAGATTTCTGGAGGAAGGGAGAACATGTTGTGCAGCTCTGTCACAGACCTTGTTCACAGCACTTTGGGAGCATCCACTCTTTTTCCAGCGTTGATGGCAAAGCTACAATTCCTTCTCTCTCTGTCTGTGAAGCCAGCATGGGCTCTGGAGCATTGCTGGTCCATCCTCCTCAGCAACACTGCTGCTGCTGCTGCCCGACACTCTCCCACATCAGTATCTGTAAGTGGGAAGAGTTCTGCATTTCAGTCTTGGCCACTTCAGCCTTCTTCACCAAAATTGCTACAGAAGAGAGTATGAGGGCTGCCAAGAAGCAGTGTCCAGATCAGAAGTTACCAGGAAGCTCTTTGGCCCTGTGTGAGGTTGCTTCTGCAGTTTTGGGAGGAGCAGCTATGTGGGACTGCTGTCCTCTCATGCTGTCCTTGTTCACCCAGCTCTTCAGCCCTTGAGGTGGCACAGAGCCGCTCTGCTCTTCCTCCAGCACAGCAGATAGTCCTGTCAGTCCCTGTGTGCTGTTCACATGTCTCCTGGAAGCATAGGTCCGTGTCCCCAGTACTATGCTCCCTGCAGACTCTGTACAAGCATGCTCTTGGAGCTGGCTTGGAAGCTCACCTTGAGTAATGTATGGCTTTGTTTTCTTCAGTGTCAGCTCATTTGTAGCAGGATGATGTTAAATAAGCTTCCCTTGCTTCATTAAAACTATAATGAGAGCCAGAAAAGAAGACATTTCTCAGATAAGAGCAGGTGACACCAAGGGGTGTGGATCCTTTTCTCCATACCAAGTGGCTACCGTGTCTGTGCTTTATCCCCCTCCCCTTTTATTTTAACATATGTTCTTGATTATTTATAGGGGCAACTGCAGAGGATGTCAGGTAGAGGATTTGGCCTCTGTCTCACACAGTCTGTAATCTAAAAGGATGGAGAGAAAAGGGAAATAGGAAGAGGGACAGAGGAAAAAAGAGGGTTACTGTGAGAAAATCAGGTGGCTGTGTGCACACAAGTGCATGGACTGTGGTTTCTTTGAGTGTTTGGTTGTTGAGAGCATCTAACTCAGCGCTCCCGAAGAGCACTCCTAGAGGGCTGAGTGGAGCTGAGGGGAAATGTGCTGGAGCACTGACTGAATCTTCTTCAAATCTCATCATGTACTTTGGTTCTGCATGGCTGGCCTGCAATGTATATCTTTGGGCTGCTGCAGTGGTGAAGGGAAAGGAGCACTGGGCACTGCTGATCTACAGCTATTTTGAGAAAGACATGTTTTTCAGCAGAGCTTTTCTTTCATCCTCAGCTGTTCCTGACTGACAAGGACGGTGGAAGCTGGAATCGCTCTCGCCCCGGTTTTTGGGTAGCGGTAGCTTCGTAACGAGCCTGCACCCTCCCACACGCTGGAAGAAGCCAGAGAATGTGTAATTCAACGTGACACCGGGCTTGTTTGTGTCACGGAACGTGTCCTCTCGCATTAGTATGCAGATGAATCGTGAGCCACTCTAGGAAACATCACAAACATGTGTACAGAGTGTTGGTGCTTTGGTGTTAAATGAATACACCAAATGGAGTGGGTCAAGGGGGTAAATGCAGCTGGTAGCCCCAAGACCAATGTAGGACTGCTGTAGTGCGGCGACAAAGCACTGAGAAATGCAGGAACCTTGTCTCGTAGTTCCTTGCCCAGCTCATTCTGTGGCACAGACAGGCTTTGTTTCTTTCTGCAGAGTTCACTTCAGTTCATTCTGGAATATAATGCAGCTCCTCATAGCTCCTCAGGAGTGAAGACATCAGAATAAAATTGTAATGAAAAATAGAGACTGTTCTGACCACAATGAGACCAAAGCATTTGCTTTCAAACTCCAGTTGGGGGAGATGCAGTGTTCAATTCATTGTTCTATCAGCATTTTATAGATCTGTACTAGTCTCAGCTTTTGAAAACTTTAATGGTAATTAAAGGATCGTCGCTGCATTCCTTAAGTAAACCCCTGAAACAAGTTCCCTTCCCTGCAAAGATGGTGATCTCGGCTACCAGTCCAAAGCTGTGGGTGTCTGGATATAGCCAACGTCTAGGCAGATACGTAAAGACGGGACATGCTTACTTTGCTTTCTCCTTGACTTGAATAATTCCCAGGTTTGTGTGGTAGGGTGTGTTTTTCTGTGTGGTAGGCAGAGGTGAGAAGGGAATGGGTAGCTGTGGAGGACTGATCAAGAAGGATCGTTTGCACGGCTTCAGAGGCAGGGAAAGGGTGACTAGCTACCTTCACTCGCAAAAACTTTTCCAGTCTGAAGACACCAAGTGAACTGTTGTGCTGTCATGGGTTAAAGAAGGTTGTTATGTTGAGCAAGCAGGAACTGCAGTAGGTCAAAACCAGTTGAGGACAGAGCTGTATGACACACACCCTCTGACAATACAGCCTGGTAGCTTCAAAGTGAGTGCAAGAGGCCTGTTAAAAGTCTTTGTGGCTGCAATGCAACATACTTTAGAATCCAGACAGGGTCCTGAAGGCCGGGTTACGATGAGAAGGATTTGTGTATGATCTTGGGAATAGGACAAAAAGCCCAGGTAGATCTTCTATGATTTCTGTGATTCTGTGGTCTTCAGAACTCTAGAAGGCATGGGAAGGAGGTGGAAAGGAAGGCAGGGCTTGTGTGGGAACCAAACAAATGACTTTGTGTGGTGGGCAGATGGATTACATCAGAATGTTTTGGTAGAGGACAGCTTGTGCTCTCTGCAGATGTGGAAGGTTTCTCACGTTTGTGTTCAGATGTTTATTTTCAATACCTAGATGCTCCACCTAAAATGTCACTCATGTTTGATTCCCAGTGTCCTTTAAGGGGAACCCCAGGATCAGAGACAGGCTTATTTTCTATTTAAGAGTAATGTTGAGAATGAAATAGTGTTTGGTGATTGCTAAATGGGAGATCAAATCCCCCAGCCTTCCCCAGAGGGGAACGCGAGCAGGAGGTCCTGCCTGAAGTCTGGCTGGCTGAGCAAGAGGGTGCTGCGAGTGCGGGGATCCTCTCCCCTCGCCATTGTGCTGTTAAGTGACAATGAATTACAGGGCTGCAGCAGCTCAGAGACAGCAGTGTAGTCTTTACTTTGTCTGATTTAGGTGTCATCAATATTTATAGTTCGCTTCAATACAGTTTTTGGTAAAAAGTAAGCATCTGATAGAGGGGTATGTTGTTGCTCTGTGTGTGTAAAGTGGTGGAAAAGCAGAGTTTGATGGGGGGAGTGTCTGGAGGGGCTTCTGCACAACCATTTCAAACAGGTTCTGTTGCTGAAACAGTTTAATTTGGGGGAAAAAACCAGTTTGTTCTAGAAAAGATTATACTCATAGCTTGAATCTTTAAAAGCACTGGCAAGGAAATTACCTGTGGTGAGAGAGAATATTTAGACCACAGCTACGTCTCAGGCAAACAGAGACATGCAGTAGCTGATCAGCACCTCTACGACCTGTGATACTGTACACAGCCTCAAGCTACGCCAGGGGAAATTTAGGCTTGAGGTGAGGAGAAAGTTCTTCACTGAGAGAGTCATTGGCCACTGGAATGGCCTGCCCAGGGAGGTGGTGGAGTCGCCGTCCCTGGAGCTGTTCAAGGCAGGATTGGACGTGGCACTTGGTGCCATGGTCTAGCCTTGAGCTCTGTGGTAATGGGTTGGACTTGATGATCTATGAGGTCTCCTCCAACCTTGGTAATACTGTGATACTGTGATACTGTGTGACCCATGATACTGTTTCACCCCTTCATGACTCCACTTTGTTCTCCATGAAGTCTGAAGACAAAGTCTGAAGAACAAAGTCTGTAGTTTGTAAAGCTCCCTGTGGAACAAGAAGTGCTTCTAGCAGTGACAAGGAAGGAAAGGAGGCCTGGAAAGAAAGCGGATGTTACCAGCACGAGAGGAAAAGAATGAGCAGAAGAGCAAATGCTTGGGTATGAGGAGAGCAAATCCCAGGGTACAAGGGAATCACAGATGGAAGAACAGGTGGGCAACAACAGTGTCGTAATGAGTGGTCCCTCAAGCACAGCACACACTGATTTGGGGGCAGCTGGCCAGGTTCAGCTCTGAGGCTGATGAGGCTGGGCAGCCTCTGTGCTCTCCCAAAGTGAAGAAAGCCCATTCCTGGGCTGAAGGCATCACCTCCAGCATTTATCCCAGCTGAGGAAGCAAGAGGCAAAGGGCAACATGACAAGAAAGAGGAGTGGAGCAGATACCATTGAGGGGCTGTAAGAAAGAGCTGCAGAAGAGGACAGATGAAAGAAAAGGGGGGGAAGAGGAGTGCAGAGTAATGCAGTCTTACGAAGCACGTTAAACAAGGCTTGTTAATGTCACTTCTCCCCCTGAGCATCCTTAGGCTAAACAGAACGAGGGAGGAAAAAAACCTCCCTAAACGAGAAGATAGAAGGGAAATGGGTGCTTCCTGCAGCTTGTGGTGTTCAATGGAAAACAGCAGTTCGGGTTAAAAATGCAGCCCGTTTTGAACGAAGTGTTTGGGTTGATGTATCTGTCATTTACAGAAACTGATACGTTGTTGGCTTGCTTGTAGTGTTTTGTGAGAGCACATGCAACTGTGGGGCTTGTGTAACGGTGGCATTTCCATAATAATTACAGATATCTTGCTTCAGCTTCATTTAGAAACATGTAGTTGAAGTGATGCTATTTGTGTAGTTGAAGTGGAGTATTGTGTCCAGTTCTGGGCCCCTCAGTTCAAGAGGGATGTGGAGCTGCTGGAGGGAGTCCAGCGTAGGTCAACGAGGATGATGAAGGAAGTAGAGCACCTCCCTTATGAGGAGAGGCTGAGGGAGCTGGGTCTCTTTAGCTTGGAGGAGACTGAGGGGTGACCTCATTAAAGTCTACAAATATGTGAAGGGTGGGTGTCAGGAGGATGGAGCCAGGCTATTCTCAATGTCATGTAGTGATAGGATGAGGGGCAATGGCTGTAAGCTGGAACATAGGAGGTTCCACATCAACCTGAGAAGGAACTTCTTCATGGTGAGGGTGACAGAGCACTGGAACAGGTTGCCCAGGGAGGTTGTGGAGTCTCCTTCACTGGAGAGGTTTCAGACCCGCGTGGATGTGTTCCTGTGTGACTTGGTCTAGGTGATCTGTTGTGTCAGGGGGATTGGACTAGATGATCTTTTGAGGTCCCTTCCAATCCCTAATGATTCTATGATTCTATGTCTTTTTTTGGGGTTGGTTTCACCTGCACGTTTGTTGCTTCATAACTGTGTGTGCAGGCAAGCCAGGATCAGGCCTCTGTTGCAACCTTTTTCTGCTCTCAATGAAGTAAATGGCAAATAAATTTCTAGTGGCATCGCTGGAGGTGTGGCTGAACCTGAATTGCCTTTTGAAAGCAAAGGCAGTACGGTACGGTGGAAGGGTTCCTCACTCTAGATTTTCATAGTGGGTAGACTGCTCATTTCTGTGGGGAGCAGGACAGCATCAGAAATCCAAGAAGTGGGGTATGGTAAGCATGGAAAGCAGGACTGACTTTCTTCAAGCCATGAAGAGTATCCCCTCCTCTGTTTGCTTCAGAGCCAGCCCAGTCACTTTCCTAGTGCGTTGGCTCCCCAGACCAAAATGGTTAATGAGAAAGGAGAGGGAGGAAAAAGCATCTAAAATGGGAAGAAACTGGAAAATATGAACTGCAGAGGCAGAGGTCTGCTTATAAGGCTTTTGCAGTGTTGTGAAGCTACCTTAGTGCTGCTGCCTGAGCTGTAGCCACAGAACCTTTGGGTACCCCTCATGAAGTGCCTACATGTGACAACAGTGATGTTGTCACGATGTACGTGCTTTGAGGTTTTGGGCTTGCTTGGCTTTGGGAGGTTTCCTTGGTTTGGCTGGAGGTTTTTTGCTTTTTTGTTTAAACACCTAAGAAGGAGAAGAGCTGTCCATGGCATTTCTTTATACGACAGACCCTTTATAATGACAGACCTTTTATGTGCAGTGTTATGGTTTCTTGTGTTCTCTGAGCAGAGCTAGCTCTTCAGTTTCAGTGTCCACTGAAGTGATCTCCAGGAGCGGGTAAAACAAAACTCATCACAGTGTGTGTGCGGCGCGGTGTGCTCAGAATCCTAAGAATGTGCTGCAAGAAACTCTCACTGACTTGCCCTCTCCACAGCAGCAGATAAAATTCACATTTCTACTGTGTGTAAAACACTGAAAAGATGAATCCCTACAGACTGAAGTCTTGAGGACTATTGTTTGTCTACTGAGACAGTTAGTCATTTGTGAGAGAAATCCAGAAGTTGCCTCCAGAGGTGAAATCTTCTTTACTTCTTAGAGATGACAATAAGCACTCTGTGACTGACAAATGGCTGAGCTTTCTGCAAACACAGAGGGGGTTTTTCACCTCCCCCAGGACCAAAGCTTTGCCCGGTGCTGAAAAGCTGCTGCCTATGCGTGAGAAGTGGAAGAGTTTGTTAGGACCTATTTTTCCAGGTGCCTCACTCTTTCCAGCTTGCAGGCCAGTGAAGGAGAGGGTGCCAGATAATAAACAAGCAGGATCCAGCCTCAGTTTAGCAGAACTTCAGTGTCCTTGAGAAAAAGGGTGCTGTGTTATCAATTATTTGTTTGAGACATTTAAGACCCGCCTGGATGTGTTCTTGCGCAGCTTGGTCTAGGTGATCCTGCTGTGGAAGGGGGATTGGACTAGATGATCTTTCGAGGTCCCTTCCAATCCCTAATGATTCTATGATTCTGTGATTAAATGGACAGTGTAGTCAGGAGGTGATCTGGACTGCCTCGCAGGTTTCCAGAGAGCTGTTTTCTGTGCTTTCTATCATCATTTTTAAAAGGTGTTCTCCAGCTCTTGCTTGTGAGCATCATCTTCCAAATGTGAATGGAATCTAAACTGGTGCAGAGCAGCTCATCAGAATCAGCACCCAGTCTGCAGCAGGAGCTCCAGGAGTGATGTGATCCGCCTTTGTTCTTTGCAGTAGGGGTGTCGATGCTCAAGTTTATGATAATGTACTTGCCAGCATTGTTAATTATTCCACTGGAAGAAAGGAGCTGGAGAGAGTTTGCACCATTTGCTCTCAGCAAGAGTCTTGTTTCAGTGTCCTAGTTTGGCTTCTCAAACAGGGGGTGTCTGGGAGGGTCCTGCTTTCGTGGGGGGGTATGTGGGGGCTCTTTTTAGTCCCTGATTTGTGTCCTCCTTCCCTTTGGATGCAAACGGGATTCCTCTGAGAACCTAGATGAGCAAGCTCTCAGTGCTTATGATGTTGAAAAAGTGAGGAATTTTTTTGCAGTGGCTCCTCACAGTTGCAGAGCTTGTTAACCTGAATGGCTCAATTAGCCAAATGCTAACCTGCTGCCAGCACTGCTGTTCCTGGCACCACTGCCACTTCAGAAATGTTGTGTTTCACACATATGCTTTAAACGGCCCACTTCTGTTTATCTCTGAGGGGAAAGGATCAAGCATACACATAAAAATGCAGATGCACGACCTTGTGGTAGTAACTGAGCTAATACTGAGTGGTACCTGCTGTAACCCTGCCAATGGCTGTAACAAGGACGTGCTCCTGAAGTATTCAAGGAAATATGCTTCTGCTGTAGGGCGAGGGGGTTAGTGGAATGAAATCCATGTCCTTTAAGTCAGGGTATTAATGAACATTTCAGTTTTCTTTGAATATTTCTGCGGACAAGCTGCACAGAGGTCAGGATTAGAACTTGGTGCTTTCACTCCTTTGTGTGATCCCATTCGGACCCTTGGCTGAGGTGTTAAGTCTTGTTTGCATTGTGGTTCCTCTGCGCAGGACAGCGTTGCTGCATCCTGGTTCAGAGGAGCAGGTAGTGATAGAAGAAAGCTGCTAGCCTGGGCAGAGCGCAGACTCCACAGGCTGGTAGGGAGCAGTGTGTTTATCTGGGGTCTGACTGAAACAGACCTTTCATTTATCCAGATTCACCACAGGATTTGAAATGTGAGGAGTCGTAGGAATTATCATTGCTGGATAATTGCTTGAAGCTTTAACTCTTTTAGCTTAGCCAGTGGAGCTGTAAAATGAGCATATGAGACAGACTAGCTTGTGCTCCAGCTCTCGTGATCCCTGCTGGAGAACTTCAGTGTGTGGCATGCATTTTCTCCATACCTGAGCAGCAAAGCACAGTGGATTCCTTGGAGTAGCTCTTCCTCTCTTTTTCATTCCAAGAACTAATAAATCTAGCCACTTTTTTGTCACCTGTGTGACCAGCTTCTCTCATAAATGTTCCGGGTCCTCACTCTATGTAAGTTTTTGGTTTAGAGAGTAAAATATAAATGGGAAATACAGTTTCTATTCCTTTGGTTTTGAAAATAATAACAAGAATGTCAGTTTGCTGCTTTTCCCCCATCTCACCCCAAATATTCCACATGTACTTTCATGAGTAGTAGAGATCCTGTTGTGTACAACCCCATGCTGTAGAGAATGGAGCTTTTGAGGACAGAATCATAGAATCATAGAATCATAACGGATCAGAAGGGACCTCGAAAGATCATCTAGTCCAACACATCCACGTGGGTCTGAAACCTCTCCAGTGAAGGAGACTCCACAACCTCCCTGGGCAACCTGTTCCAGTGCTCTGTCACCCTCACCATGAAGAAGTTCCTTCTCAGGTTGATGTGGAACCTCCTATGTTCCAGCTTACAACCATTGCCCCTTGTCCTATCACTACATGACACCGAGAACAGCCCAGTGCCATCGTCCTGACACCCACCCCTCANCAGAGGAAGGTGACTTACTGTACGAGTTGTCTGTTTGCATTCATCCACCTTTAGACATGGGGTGCTGGATGAGCTACTGCTTTTGCTCACCTCTGCTCTGAAGCTTCACCAACTCTGATGTTGCCAACAAGCTCACTCTGATTTTATCCGGTCCACAAGGATAAGCAAATCTGAGAGGCTGGCCCAAGGAAGGAACTGTCAGTTTGAGAAACTCTCTGGGAAGTTGTACTGACACAGACAAGTAAAATAAAGACATCCAGGGAGGAGGTGATGCTCTGTGAGTGTGACAGGTGGAGTTTTGCCCAGGTGGAATCCCAGGAGAAGAAAGCCCTTTGGATGGAGGGTAACGCTGATGATATCTTAATGTGTCTAGTTCTGTCTCCTGGCCCCTGAGTAAGCCAAGCCAACAAGCCATGTCAGGTAATCTAATGACTTTGAAATGGGAAAAGAAGCATCCTTCTTCTTGCCCGGGAAGCTTGGGACTTGCTGGCGGTGGCAGCCAGCAGCTGCGTGTACCACACAGCCAGGCAGCCGCTCAGAATGAGAACCCAGAGGGTGTAGTACTGCTCCTGATGTGGTTGTGCATGTAGGCAAACCTCAGGAGCTGGAAAGGATTGTGTGTGTTAAATCCACTGCAGAACATGCCATGTGGATGGTGTGGGGCAGCCAGACAGGTAGAACCTGGAACCACCAGCCACAACTGGAAGGGCCAGACACTACAAGTCAAAGCTGAGTAGTGAGGGGAAAGCACAGCTGCCCCTGCCCTGTGGATTTCCACATCTGCAGCATCTGCTCTGGACTCAGCTGTAAGAAGTACTTTTACTTCTTGAGTTGTCCTCCTCTTTCTTGGCTTTCCTCTCTTGATGTGCGTTCTGGCCAACATTCTGTTGGTGTGTGGGCAGGGGAAACAGCGGTGCGCTAGGGGTTAAGGCTTTCAGTTCATTTCTCACTGCAGCCATGCCACTGTGCAGAACAGAGCCAGTAGAACAGCCTGTCATTTGTCCCTTTTCACAAACTCTGTCATTTACATTTACCCCCGTCCCACACAGACCGGGACAGGCTATTATCACAGTCATTTCATTAGTAGTGAGAAGCACTTGCATCAGCAAGGCTGTATCACAAGCACAGACTAAGGAAGACTCCTGTGATGTGTCAGAGCATGGCACTTCAGGTCAGCCTTCCTCATCTCCTTTTACAGAGCTCCTCCTTGGGCTCCCTATCACACAGGTAAAGGGCAGCAGCAGCAGGATGGGCTGTGCAAAAATAAGGACCAAGTGAAATCTTGTTTCTGACTTGGCTTTGTCCCGTGTTTTGCTTTCCAGACTCACACAGGGCTCTCTAGGGGTGGGATGGACTTTTGAGTGGTGGGATTGCAGCGACACTCCTCACACCGCAACAGCAGACTCTCTGTTTGACTTTGCTCATAGCTGATACAGTTCACAGTTCTCACAGTTTTAACTCCGTATTTCTAAGTTGAACGAAATGAGATGGGGTTTTCTTGCTCTGTCCTCGAGTTTGCTGGCTTGAAGGACATGCTGACTTCTGAATTGTTCATGGTGTGTCGTGTGTCCCTGGAGAATGAATGGACAAAGCTGGCAGGGCCTGGCTGCAATTCCACCCTCTGCACAGCGTAGAACTTTATCTCCTGGAACGGCTATGAAAGGCCACTGGCTACTAGCCTAGATTCAAGAAGCCATTCAGGGCTGGTAGTCCTCTCTCCTGCTCAGGCAGCTCAGGGCTTCATGAAGACTGGCATCAACCAAAATCTTGAAGAAGGTTGTCAGTGGTGTTTCACAGTTCCCCCCACCCGTGCTAATCCCTTTTGTGATGTGCTGCTTCTGAAGTGAACCCCACTAAGTGCTAGAGCTCTGCCCTGTTTCTTGAGGGGATGCCCTCCGTCCTGGCAACAGTTTGCAGTGGATTTTGGTGGAGAGAGTAGGGTGCTGGTCACCCATAGGATTCCAGACAGAGTCAGCCAAGCAGTTAATTTCTCAGTGTTTTTCAGCACATACTTGGTCATACACAGTCCCCCTTCCCTTGAACTTTATGCCACCTAATCCAGGTGGAGTTATTTGCCTAAACAGTTTAAAAGTGAGTAGAGGAGACAGAGTGCTTTGTATTTTCTTTGCAAAGATGGAGAGATGTGTATAGCAGAACTCCAAACATTGTACACAGTAAAGTCAAATAAAGGCAGACAAATGTCCACCTCATCCCTCAAACATCAGTTTGTAAAAAGAGCTGCAGAAAATGAGTTAATTCCTTGCCTGATGGATAGCTCAGCCGTGCACAGAGCAATTGCAGCTAGGAGTGTGCCAGGCTTTATTTGCTGGTTGGCTGGATATTTATGTCAGGTTGCCAGGCAAATTCATATACTGCTCTGCTGCAGGCAAGGTCTTGGGGGTGGGGTAGATGGATAAACAGTGTAGAAAGATCTGAAGGTGTAGGAAGAGCTTTGGAGGAAAAGAATGGGTTTGAAAGTTGTAAAACCTGCATCTATTTTCATCCTCTGTTGCTGAAGCAGAGGTGTAGAAGGCTGAGCTGCTCTGCAGCACTGCCAGGTTAGCATCTGTGCAGTTCTGTACCCTTGGGCCGTGAACAGGCAGCATCTAAGGGAGAACTTGGCAAACCAGATAGTTCCTGCAATGCTGGAGTTCGTGTCACTGCCTGGAGTGTTTGCATGTTTCTAGAGTCATGCAAACTCCAAACCTGCAGTACTTTCAGTTAAAGTCTTTTCTGCCCATACAAACCACAGAAAGTAATTAAATACACAATGAAACTGTCTGCGCTCCATGTAGCCATTCCCTTTCTCACCCTCAGCTGCCTGCAGCCTGTGTGTCACATGTCAGGCTAAGACCTGCAGTTCATGAGCCAGGATGATTTTCTAATTGCCATTTGAGGGCCTTGGAAAGGCTGGAGACTCCCTCTGAGTTTGCAGGCTCTTGCTGTGACTTACAGGGCAACATGTGTAAGTGTCTGGATCGCCAAGCATCCCACATGGGTTGGCATTATGTAGTGGGTTGACCCTGAACCTCATCCTTCCCACCTGGGTCGTCACTAACATCATAGGATGGAGACCCTGACTGTATTTCAACTACGAGCTTTTAGCTAAAGCATCAGATACACAGGGAGGGTTTAATAAACCCACTGACAGATCTGCAGGCAGTGAAACCACTGGCTCCATTTGGGGACAAAAGGCACCAAGACGTTTTATTTCACTCCCCTCACTACACAGCAGAGACAAACCCCACACAGGACAGACACATGGAGTTTTATCACCCTGCTCCTACACTGAGCTGAGATAGAAAGTCCAGAGCATCTTCATCACAGACAGTTCCTGCTTCATTCCTGTCATCCATCTTCTGAAATCTCAGTGTTCACAGACATTTTAAGAGAATGTCTTGATCTTCACAAATCTCTAAAGGTCAGGATCATCCAAACACAGAAGATTCCGCAGGTCAAGAAGAGATTATTCTCCCACCGTAAATCATTTTTCAAAGCAGTAGACATTTGCTCTCAGCAGCAGCAACGCAGCTCTGAACAGACTCCAAGATGGCGATAAGAAGAAGAAAGCAGAAGACGAGCAAGTGATGCCAAGGGTGGGGGGCCAGTGGTGAGGCAGAGACTTTTCAGACTTTTCAAACCCAAACTTTCCAGTGGAAAACACACAAGCTTAGAGATTCTACTCAGCTTTTGAAGCAGAACAGTAAGTCAAAGGGGGAATGTTTGGAAGCAAAAGTTAAATTAGGAAACAGAAATAAAGGCCAATATCAATCTTTTATGTATGTAGTTACCAAACAGTATCTCCTTTGTCAGCAGTACAGGCAGCAGCCACAGAACAGAGCTGTCCCTCAGGTTAGTTACTGTGTGTGCCAGGGTGTCCTGTGCTCCTGCACCTGCTCAGAAAGAGCTGAGATGGATTATGAAAATGTTTCAGCAAACAGCAGCCTTTTTTTTTGGTAGCAAATGTAACTGCTGGATAAACTCGGGGCTGCAAAACGCTGAGGTTTAGCACTTCACTGGGCAGGCTGTGTGTGGTTTGGAGACAACCAGCACATGGTAGGCTGGCAGCAAACCGCTGTCTGAGACAGCTATGACTCAGAGGAATGAAGAGTCAAAAAAGAGGGACGTTGTCTTGGATAATCACATCCTTAGCCCGTCAGGGCAAGTGTTTTGTCCTGTTGTTGCCCTTCCATCCTTTCCTGAACTTGACTGGAAATCAGTTTGGTTTCATTCTGTTTTAAGGAAGAAATCAGACATCTGTATTTTTAAGCTATCATTACTCTTACTAATTCTTTTGGAGAAAGGCAACAAGACTGTATTTGAAAGGTGGGCTATGAAAGATTCCCATTTCTCTAGGTGTGTGAGAAAAGATTGTTGCATGTTTCTTGAAGTCTGAAATGCAAGAAAGTTGGGCCTCTCTGGGTGCTGAAAGGATCCTCACAGGCAGGGCAGATATACAGAGACAGAGCAGTGGTTTCTTGGTGTGGGAAGAGGAGAAGGGCAGGAATTTTTACCGAAAGAAATTCTGGAAACAGCCAGCCCAGGAGAAAGGTAGCTCCCAATTTATTTATGGATGCTCATAATGAAATGGTAGATACCAAGCTGGCGTGATGTGCAGTCTGGAGGGATAAACCAGTGCTCGAGATCTGACAGCACGACTCTTAAAAATATTTACTGCCGCAATTTAAATAGAAAGTGTCACAGAAGCAATCCTTTATTTCTGTTGGTTGGCCTTCACTGCAACATAAACATAAGCAATTTAAATAGTAGAGGTTCCAGGAACTATCACGCACATCAATATTCAACTTAGCAAGAACCCAGACAGCACCTCAGCGGATTTTTGGGGGGAGAAACACAAAATCTTTCCCGGATACTCTTTTCCCCAAGATCACCAAGGAGGTTTTTTTCAGGCTCATCTCCTTGTTCCCACATACACGAGTAAAGAAATCCCTGTCGGTCTCTCTGAATGGAGGACTGCATCCTCCTCTGCAAGCACAGCTCTCCTGGAGAGGAGTGCTGGGTATTTAATTAAAATTGGAGACGGAGGAAGCACCACTGTCATTTAGGTGACGGACAGAGGAGGAGGAAACCTAGCAAAACGTTCCCAAATGAATAACCCCATAACTAAGCCACGCTTACCTAAAGGCCTCCTTTCGGATCTCCTCACCTAGTCCCTCCCAGCACAGCTTTCCAAGGGTCTTCCCAGCACAGTGCTTGAGGGACTGCCAGGCAGAGGGGATTTAAAATCCTTAGGAGAAGCACCCTGTTGCTCCTAAAACATGCCACAGAGGGAGGTGGCTTGAGTCTTTTTACACCTCAAGTGTCAGGAGGTGCAAGTTTATGTTAGGAGTTCAGTGCAGGAGAAGTGGAGGGGATCTTGAGGGCAAAGCCACCATAGTTTAGGCAGCTGTGTCAGAGAAGTTATGTAAAAGGCCTGGACTTCGAGTTGTTCTTTGTAGCTATTTTAAGCTATGACTGAGGGCTGGGCACAAATTCAGCCCCTCCTAGCATTACTACAGGCACATTCACTGCAGTTTGAATTTACCTCCATCCCAGGACTCTTTGATGCCTGTCCCTTCATCCATGTCCTTTCTGGTGTCAGAGAGGTTGGGGAAAGACCTGTTACTCGATCATTTATCATAAAGCCCAAAGGGAAGCTCTTTGAAGTTGCTTGCCACCGCCAAATGCCAGACTGCTTCGTGGGGTATCTGGCCAAGGAAGTGGCTTTAGGATGAACTGTTAGGGGTTCATTCTTCAAGCAAATCTCTGCTACAGAAAAGGGATGGGGAACCTGGCCACTCCTGGATTGCTTGTTCTGTCACTTCTGTAGCTTTTGGAGAGGGGTCTGGTCATCACTCTTCCTTTGGTTCAACCAGTTCAGAATTCTCAGATGACAGGTGAGCTGGACAGTGTTTTGATGTGGGTGTGAGGAGAGGGCAGCAGACAATGAGCCTTCAGGCTTCCTGTGGCTCTCAGCAGGTGGTGGCCATGCATGCAGTGGTGATGCTGCCTGCACTTGGTGCTGCCTTTGAAGCATGAGGCATGTTTAATGGCAACTTCTTGCCACCCACAGAAAGCAATGGGAGAGAGCTCTCTGATTTGCCTCGTTTATTGCTGATAACTGAATTCAGAGCAGTGCCCATCTCCAGTGCAAAGTTGAGCGGTGGCTTGTGTTTTAATCCCATGGTACCATCATTCATCTCTCAGCCTGCGTTGTTCCCTCGTTCTTTGTCTGCCACTACTTTCTTGTCTTGCAGGCCTACAGTTTTCACCCACTTTCTAATTTCTTTCTCTGGCCTTTCTTCTGTCTGTTCTCCTCCAGATCTGCGCTGGGTGATACATATGTGCAGAAGGAGTTGTTTCTAATGAGCTGCTAGCCAGGGAGAAGGCAAGATAGATCACTTTTAAAATTGGAAGAGAAGGGTGGGGGTGGCCGTTTACGCTGAGGGGCACTGTATTTTTCAATAGATTCTTATTTAATTAAGAACACTTCTGGAAGGAAAGGAATGATGGTGTCTTTAGTAACACATTAGAGAACAGCAGAACAGTTGTTTGGATGTTTTTTCCTGAAGCACTGTGGGAGTTTCCTCTTTGAGAACTGCCTTTGTGCTTTCACATTATGAGCTGTAGTTAATAAAGAGAAGAACACAACCATAAAGCCACTGTGAAGTTCCTGTGCTGTCTGAAATGCATTGAAAGGAGTTCTTTTAGATGCACGTGTGAAGTCTGATGCCTGGCTAAATAGGCACTGAAAATGGGGAGGAGCTGGTTCCAGACTAATACTGACTTTGGCTGGACCAGACTGACTCCCTTTTATAAAGAAAAAGCATTTTTAATTATAAGGTGCAAACAGAAAAGAACCATCACCTGAAATGAAGAAGAATTGGCACTATAAGAGATGCAACCAAAATACCAGCTGGAAGTGGTAAGTTGAGGTCATAGTTTAAGAAGGACACCAACAGATCAAACTCAGGGGAAAACCTGGTTGTCAATGCCAGCAGTAAACCCTCAGTGCCCAGCATGATTTCGCAGGGAGATAGTTAAAGAAGGTCTTTTTATCTGCGTGTAACTCAAAAGTGAGTAGGATGAAGTGAGAATTCACTGTACCCATCTAGTAATTGGTTAAAGTAGTTCTTGCAAGTTCAGGTACAGTGGTAGAATGTACAATGAGGAGGGACTTTCTGTACTTGCCTTTTCTCTTGCGGTCTTTAAGCACCAATTGCTGGCTGCTGTCAAAGTGATGATACCAGGAGAACTAATTTGTGATCTAGAATAATGGGGCATTTCTTGTAAAAACTGGTGAAGGTGAGGCTTTCCTAAGAGCAAACTATCAGCAGTGGCACGAAAAGGAACGGCTTAGTGGACCAGCAGAAGCAGCGAACCGTTGAGAACACACTTGCCTTGTGCTGCGAGTGTGCGATGTACCGAGGGGCACCAAGCAGGCTGCTTTTGTGCTATTTTATGTTTCATACACACAATTCTTGATGTCTCTAGCATACATTTGGGAATGGTGAAGAGAAGGAGCTTTATCATACTGTTCATGTCATGTTTATCCAGAACACTCTGTTCCCAAATGTTTTCCAGTCCAGGTGATAGCAGAATGACTTCTCCCTCCAGCCTTTGCAAATGCAAGAAATTCTGAGCTGTATTCAGAGCCAGCAGATGCAAACTCAAGGGTCTTCAGGAAGTTGTACTGAGTTACAAAGTGTTTAACCCGCAACTCTTGCTAACCCCATCAATCTGTGCCACCACTGCTCACATGAGCATCTACTTCAGTCAAGACTCAGCCAGCTTCCTTTAATGGACTGCAGTGTTTGGTATTTACTGAGCACAGTGGCTTTGCCTGAAAAGGTTAGGGAGCTCTCAAGCAAAGTGTGGTTTGCAGCTCTGCTGGTATCAGAGAGGGGGGCCAGGCAGCTGGTGCCTTGATGACTGCAGCGCAATGAAGTCTGAGGTTGAGTGTTTCTGTGGCATCACACAGGTTTGCAAAGCCAGGCACTGCAGTTCAACCAACTGCTTTCTGTCTGCCCCCTGTGATTTTGCTATCTGCAGTTGCAAACAAGAATGAAATCTACCCACTCTGTGCTGTCAGTGTGTTGAATGTCATTGTGAACCAAGAGGGAGCGCTTCAGAGCGGCAGTGACAATGCCCACTGGAAAGTGCTGTCTGATCCCTTCCCACCGCAGTGACACAAGAGAGGCCAATCGCTTGTGCCGTCTCCTCAGAACAGGGGTTATGCAGATGTAGGCTTTGTAATCGATGGGAGTGCCTCTGAATCACTGCAGAAAGGCAGGAGTGTGTATATTTTCGAAGCAATGCTGTTAGCTGCAGGTACCACTGCATCCCAGCCATTTAGCTGTGTCAAAGATGTGATTAAGCTGCAGCTGTGGGACTCAGGTGACAGTGCCAGATCACATTAGCAACACGATGGGTGTTTCTCCAACAGCCATCTCCAGCTTTCTTCTGCTTAAGGGTCTGCTGCAGATCTGGGTTTCATCCCTCATACCTTGTCATCTGAGGGACATAAAGATTATACACTGGTAGCCAAAATTAATATTTGTTGGAATTTAGGAATTAAGAGTAATTTTGACTTTTTGCATTACTGTATGAACTATGGTTGATGGCAAACCTGAGCTGGGGCCAGATGTGTTCCGGTTTCCTATGGGGCTGAGCTGCGAGTGCAGCTGGACTGGCAGCATACACACTCCAAGCGAACCCTGTGTGTGAAAAGGGGGCTTTTAAAGACATGGCCTCCATGTAATGTTACAGGTATTTCGAGGGGAGATGTTTCAGAAGGGGCCTTCTTCCTCCCACACCATTCTTTTTTTTTCAGTGAAGTTAGGTCCTGACTAGTGTGCATTCCCAGCTCCCAGTCCTGCCTGGGACCAAAGGGTCCTCTGTCAAACATGTAAGCAGCTTTTTCATTTTTGCTGTTTTTGTTTAAACAAGCTAGAGCCCCCAGGAAGGAGTTTAATGTGCTGGTTCAGCTCCACTAAGCACAGCAGAAACACAGGAAAGGATGAGAACAGCCCATTCAGACAATTTCTCCAGAACATTTTCTGTTTGGCCAAACCCCTTTAAGCCTCCCAGCCTCATGCCTGTTCCCTTTATCAAGAAGCTGGTTCCATGATTTGCATTAAGAACTGTGTGATTTTTATTTAGCAGATTGAGAGATGTCATAATGAAAAAAATTGTGAGCAGGCATTAATCAGCCACGTGTTTCATTTCCTTCAGCCCCACAAGTGCTGAATTCTCGGTTTGATTTCATTATTGAAATTACAGGACCATGTAAAGATCTGGCTGTGTCCCAAAACAGCCTCTTGAAAAGGACCTCTCAAGCAGCAGCCATGCCCAGCAACCTGCTGCCAGGGTCTCCACATATCCCTGGTAGCAAAGAGCAACTGCTCGTCTGCAGGAACAGTGCAGTACCTGTGTGGCAGATTCCCAAGCGCTCTTTTGTACTCTGTTAGCTAGACCTGCTGCAGTGAGGTGGACCAAGTGTCTACTGAGAACTGTGACTTGCACAGCACTTCAGGGGAACGAGCCTGGAACTGATCTGGGCTGGTCCCGTCTTAACAATGATTACAGGCAGATGTGCTTGATGGACTGGCCATTTTGGCCACCTGCACAGACTGAGGCAGCACAGGACTGCCCCAGCATAGGCCTTAGCTGCTGTGGAGCTTCTGAGTCCTGGAGCAGCTGGAAACCAGCCTGAGCAGCACCAATGCATGGTTCTGGCATGCTGGCCTTATCTAAGATGTGCTTCAGAATGCTCCTGTCCATGTGAGAAGAGAAACAGCTAATTCGTTTCAGTACTGGATTGGTTTGCTGTTTCTTCTTGTTGGGAATGAGAGAAATCCATCTATTATGGAGCTTAGGGACATGGTTTAGCAGTGGGTTTGCTATGGTTAGGTTAATGGTTGGACTCAGTCTTTAAGGTCTTACCCAGCTTAAACGATTCTGTGATTTTGTGCTTCTGGCAGGGGGTGCAGCACTGCAGGTGAACTTCAGCGAAGGCTGTCATGTAGGGATTTCTCATCTTCAGAAATGCCACCCAGCTATGTCAAAGCTGCAGGCACAGTGCAAGCACCAACTCACAAGTGTTCACGTGGACAAACACACAGAAAAACCACTGTTAAGATGTCCGGTGGAGACCTTGGAGATGAAAATGCTGCTGCTTGGAGATTTCCATTGGTCGAGTGACTGAGGCCTGTTTAGTCTGGCCAAGAGTACGCTGGAGAGATCAGAGACATCACAAAGGCGAAAGGCTGGTGTAGAAACTGCGGCAGCTGGTGCGAATGAGAGACACAGGGCAAGCAGTGGAGCTGCAGACAGTGGAGCTGCAGGCAGTGGAGCTGCAAGCAACAGGCTTTAGTAATGGGTGACAGTCTCAACTGGATCAAAAGAGAAGCTGGGCAAATTCTTGCAAGGGAGGACCACATCAAGCTGTGATGGTCTGGACATCTTTTTCAGGCCTGGGGGTGCCTGAGCTGCTGGGCAGAGTGTACAATGAGGAGGGATCTTCTGTACTTGCCTTTTCTCTTGCAGTCTTTAAGCACCAGTTGCTGGCTGCTGTCAAAGTAATGCCACCAGGAGAACTAATCTGATCTAGAATAAAGGGGCAGTCCTTGTAAAAAGCCCAAGGAAAGGTATTTTGACTAGTTCTGTGTAATTTCTTCACAGAAAGGTCAGTGAGACAGTGTTTTGGGAGAACACACAGTCTCAGTGTACCGCTGTCAGTCAGTGTGTGGTTCACAGCAGCTCGGGTTTGAGATGAGTACTGTGTTTGTCTTCAGTGGGAAGGAGACCCTGAGTGCCTCTTGAGTGCCACCGCCACTTGCTCTTTGCACTTGTGAAGATATTGTAGGAAGGCTGTGCTGCACTGTACATACCCGCACGCGCCTGCACGCACATGCACGCAGGGTTTGCTGGCTGCTACCGGCTCCACAGCTCGTACTGGTCTGTTTCAGCTCTAACCCAAAGTGCCACCTCCTTCTCTGGATGTAAAAATGCACTCTGGCCGACGTTCTTACTAGATGGGGCTCACCTGGGCAGCACGCCCAAGCACCATCTGCCCCTCACCAACACTTTTCTCAAGCATCATTAGCTCATGCCACCCAGCTGAAAGCCTAACACTAAACCCTGGTGGTAAAATGTGTTTCAAGCCTGAAGCTCTCTGTCAAGCTGTGATGTTTCTCTCAGATTTTTGTAGTATCCTGAGCTGGGTGGTTTCTGTAAAAGCCCTTTTGAAGTGAAAAGGTGATGCTGGCATTGTTGTCTGGAAGCAGTTAACTCCATCTCTCCTTTGTGTCCATTTGGGAACCCAGAGGTGGAGTCTGAAGGCAAGGTGCTGCTCTGAAAGCTTCCTTACACCACTTCTCTGGAAGCAGGAATGTGTG
Source organism: Rhinopomastus cyanomelas (assembly GCA_013400115.1). Lineage (NCBI taxonomy): Eukaryota > Metazoa > Chordata > Aves > Bucerotiformes > Rhinopomastidae > Rhinopomastus > Rhinopomastus cyanomelas. Next base: position 75,425 of record VXBP01002426.1, read on the forward strand.
AATTAACTGGCACAGCCACTTATGAGGAAAGGAATGGTCTTGGGCCTCCTAAGGCAATCACCGTCTCTCCATGGAGTGCTGGAGGGAAGTGGAGAAGAGCCAGCCTTCTGCTGCATGTGGCTCCAGGGATGCACATTGTACGTGCTGTTTGTCACTAGTAGAGTCAGTCTGATTGCCTCTGCTAATCCTCAGCTGATCTGGTCCTGTTATTAGAGATTTGGATGCCAGCAATAGTGGTCACTTCAGAAGACCCAAACCACTACAGGATGCTGGTTGAAGTTTAATTTAACTTCCTTCAGTTTGTTTCCTCTATGCTTCCAGAAGTTTCTGCCCGTAAGTACCTGCAGAATCTGAAGGAGAAAAGCAATCTCCAATCTCATTTGCAGAAATACTGAAGTCACATCAGTGCTTCCTTCTCATTTGTTTTTTAAATGAGTAATTCCCATGGCGACCAGCAGAAATAAAAAGGCAAGAAGGGCCTGGGTGCTGGTGATAAAGTGGACCTATCCGATGCCACCAAGTATCAATCGTGTTTTCAGAATCATCACTTGTAATTTTCAGATCCCTCAGACTATGTGAGCTGCTTTTGACAGATTCGGCCAACCGCATCCTTTGACACCTGAGAATGAGGGCACTCTGGCAGCAGCTTCTGAGAGAACATTCATCCTCATCAGTACAATAAAGCTGTCAAAGGAACCCAGAGACCTCCATGGAAATAAATAATGATCCCATATGCAAAACCAGTTGTGTAGTCCCAGAAAAAGGGAAGGGGGGCACACGCCTGAGAGCAGCATTTGATCATTCAGGTGAGTGAGGGACAGAAGCACTGGAACAACAGAACAGAGCAAAAGATACCCTTGTGCCTTCAGTATTAACAACTGCAGTAATTAATGATCAACAATGGGTGCCAATTTCTCAATCATTACCTTCCAGTGCTCTTCCAGTGTGCTATATTCAGGGGCTAAACAATAGGAAGGGACAAGAAGTCCTCAGAGCTATGCAGGTCCCTCTTCTAAACCTCATTATGGAGTTAAGGTCATGTAAGCTGAAGTTCTGAGGCTGACCAGCCCAAGCCCTGCAGGGGTTGGTGTGCCAGGTAGCCAAGGACCATTTTCAGCTGAACTTTTAAATATCTCCAAGGATGGAGAATCCACATTGTCTCTGGGCGTTTTGTTTCAGTGTTTGACTGCACTCATACTGAAATCCATTTCCCTGGCATGTAATTGCAGTTCCCTGTGTTGAAGTTCTTCTCTTGCCTGTGGTACCCAACCCGCTACACCTGTCTACCACCAAGTAATTCTGTGATCCTGTGGCTACACCCTCCCGTTCATTGGAGGTTGCAAGAAAGCAGGAGGAGTTTTCCTGTCTGTTTTTAGGGCTTAACTAATCCAGTTTGCACTCATTGTAAGCAGTAACTGGGAGGGAGGGAGGGAGGATGTAATAGTGGGAGCTGCAGGCACTGGTGTTAGACTCAATGCAGCACAACGTAATTTTGTGCAAACCAAGTACCCTTTGCTCCCAGCAGCTTTGCTTTATGTCCTGAGCTGCTCAGCACTTACAGGACAACTAGTTCATCTGGAGACAGGAGAAGCTGTTGTCCTTCTGGGCTATTTTGAGCTCTTGAGAACTGGCAGTTGTGAAGGATTCCTGTGGTACTGTCCCCAGGAACAAGGGCCTGAAAGAAGGGATTGAACATCATTGCTGACACAATTAGAAGTAGTTCTTTCCATAACGAGTAATTATTAACTAAGCAGAGCACTCAGCACAAGCTTCTCTCTTAGTAGTTTGATGACTCCTCGCGTTGCAGTGTGGTGAGGATTCTTCATTTCATTCTGCACAGCAAGCCAATGTTACCTGAAAATCCATGAGAATCCTGCCGTCTGCTGGCTCAAATGCCCACCTGTGGCTCTGGCAGGTCTGGTAGAACTTGCCTCATGTCCTAGGCTGGTGCTTGCTGATGAGGTAGCCCCAGAGCAGATGAGCAGGAAACTTGCTCTGCAAAGCAACCGCGTGGCACAGATCTGCTCTGTGTTCATTTGCCCCTTTATTCCTATTTGCAAAATAGGATGCTTTCTGGAGTTTACTTCCTGCATTCGGTGAGCAGACGGCTGTCTGTAGGACTCGCTGGCTGAGTTGTATGGAATTCTGCTTCATAGTGTCTTCAGAATCACAGAATCATTAGGGATTGGAAGGGACCTCGAAAGATCATCTAGTCCAATCCCCCTGCAACAGCAGGATCACCCAGACCAAGTCACACAGGAACACATCCAGGCGGGTCTTAAACGTCTCCAGTGAAGGAGACTCCACAAGCCCCCTGGGCAGCCTCTTCCGGTGCTCCATCACTCTCACTGTGAAGAAGTTCCTTCTCAGATTGATGTGGAACATCCTGTGTTCCTGCTCACACCCATTGCCCCTCATCCTATCACTGGATGACCTGGCGGCGATTAAATGCAGTGCACTCATAAGGACGTGTTCCGCCCTCGCCAGCTGAACCCTGTGGTCAGTCCGAGTGTTGCTGTGGGACTGGCTGTCACACATCGGAAGGAACGGTGAGTCTCAAGGGATGAAAAGCTGGTTTCACTTGCCCAGAATCCCAGTTCTGGGAGCTGAGAGCCAAGACCCAGTCAGGATATTGGGTCTGGTCTAAACTGCTGCTTTTCTTACTGGCTGGAGCAGTGATTTCCTCTGGCAGTTAGAGTAATCCCTTATATAATCCTCAAAGGGAGGGTGCAATCCCCTAAACCAAAAGGTGTCATTCCCGGGGTGCGTGGCACTGTCTGCTGTCACTGTGTGCACAGTCCTTTTTCTGTGTAGGAGCAGGAAATAAGGACCCTGTGCATTTAGAGCAGTAGACATTTGCATTTGCTTTTGTGTGTGGCTTTAATTGTTTTAGAAAACCCCAACCTGCAATACTGGTCCCAACCCCTGAAAGACAGGGACTTGTGCTTTAGGACTTGATGATCTTAGAGGTCTTTTCCAGCCTCAGTAATTCTGTGATCCTGTGAAACAACCTAAGAAATATTTGTGCTGATCTTGCAGTCTGTGAAACTGGTGGCAATGGGGTTTTTATTTTCCCTGGCTGCAGAAGCTGGGAAGAGATCATGAACGTGTAGGGCTGACAGTAATGATGAGGAGGCCACATCACCCTGGATCATAGGTCACGCCTGGGAAGTAATGTCGGGAGCCAGGGAGCCTGTTAAGCAGATCTCTGGAAGGCGCTGTGTGTGGTGGGAATACACTTGTACCTTCCTGTAACAAGGAATCCTTTAAGCAACGATGGGGTCCCTCCATGTGAAGGTGGCCCTAACCTTTCACAGATGGCCACAGTACCTCAAAAACTGCACTATGCCAGGGTGAAGATTTGCTCAGGAGTAAGCACAACAGGTTTTTTCATCGTTGAAGGTGGGGGGCAGGTGGAGGAGGAAGGAACAAGCTGTTTTTCTTGTTGACTTTGAAGATTTTGCTGGTCTGGCCTCTTGCGTCACTCTGTGTTTTTCAAATATTGGGATGGCAGCCCTCAAGCTGCTGAGTGCCAAGTGCATGGGATCAGTCTCATTAGTAACCCCAAGTAATTGATTCTTGTCTATAGCTGAGTGTTGAGCGTGAGCACACAGCCAGTGGCAGCCACTTAATCTGTCATGCCTGTGTGTTCTTGTCCTTCCACGATCTGTCAGCTGTGCAGCATCTGACCCCACCAGGAAAATCACTGGTGGCTGCTCCGTGTTTACCCGGTACCCACTATGTCACCTGTGTGAACCAGCTGCCGTGTAAATGGGAGGAGGATGTGCAGCAGGCATGGCAGAGTTTGCAGATCTTCTCGGGGTCTTCCTTTTCATGCCAATCTAAGATGGGATTTTTGTGGGAAGAGGGGCTGATCTTTGCATGTTCACTGTTCAGTTATTTTTCTGGAGTTAGGATTAATTGCCAAACTTAAAATAGGTTGATTAGAGTAAGACCTCACAGAGGTGTTTTATAATTCAGATTTTAGAGATGTGACTAATGAATAACAACCACAGCTAATCAGTTCTCAAAACTGATGGTAATGAGCAGAAAAGGGGGAGGAAGCCAACCGGTATTTGCGCATTGTTCCTGCGCTGCAGTGGAGGGTGGCAGGATCTCTTAACAAGTATTTGACTGAAATGGGGTTCTTGATTTTCCACAGGAAAAGCCCTTTTGGGTAAGACAGAGCTTAAAGATCAATTTTAAATAGCCAGTTGCCAATTACAACCTTTAAAGTTAGGGTAGCATTTAATAGTCGGAACTGTTTGGGGTCGCAAGACTTGTTATGGCATCTTTGAGCTTTTTATTTATAAGCTGGGGTTTCTGTGCATTCAGAGCAGCTACAGAAATGACAGCTGTGAACACTGGGGTTCTTTATTCACAGAACTGGCACCACAGGGGCATTGGCAGTGCATTTTTTCCCTCTTAATTTTCAGTATTTTTGACCTTGATTGAGGTCATTTCTTAGCTACGAGAGGATGCACTGACTCGTCTGCTATCATCTGGTGAGTCCTCTGCTCCTAAGCGAGTGCTTGTTTAACCGCGAGGTCAGTTTGCTGTTCTGATTAGGAAAGAACCTGAGCTGGTGTATCAGATGCTCCTGAACTGGAACTTCAGGCTGGAATGATCCACATGGGACCCAGGGTAGTGTTAGCCTTGGAAAATGCCTCACAAATCAGAGGCAGACGTATTCATGTTTCTACCATGTGCCAGAGCCTGCCAAGGAGAAAGAGTATTTCCTATGGGTGCTGCAGGTTCATGCACTGTGTTTTGGGGCCTTCTGACAGGGAGCGACACATCTGTTATCAGAGTGTTTCCTGCAGCTGAACAAATAATTCCACTAACGCGAGACAGCCTGTGGAAGGAAGGCAAGAGACAGTACTGGCCCTGGCTGGTGAGGAGCTGGTACAGTGCATATAGGGAGGCCCTGTGGATGCCTACTGCCTATTTTAAGGGAAAAAACCCACAAGAGAAGGACCTCAGGAGTGCAGTTTTGCCATTTGACACACAGCCAAGCTCCCCGTGTGTGCGTCACGTCTCTGAATAAAACCGCAGAGCGCAGCTCACTGAGGACAGGGTGGTCTTTTCTCACCAGCCAGCAGCGTGGTCGCTAAAGGAAGCTGATGGTGCAACCTGATTGTGTTTAAGGCTTGCAGTGCTGGGGCAAAGAGGCCAAGGTTGTGGCAGTCGTTTTGGCATGAGGCTTTGGTGAGGCAGGACAACCACCCCCTGCTTATTGTGGGCTGGCTCTGGTGTTTGCAAGAGGTGGCTGAGGAGCAGTTCGGCTGAAAAGGTTCCTGTTCTCAGGAAAAGCAAGTTTTACTCAGGGAGTGCTTTGCTGCAGCATGTTGTGCAAGGACAGGAACAGTACTGCTGACGGGGGGAAATGGAGAGCACACGTAAAGCAGACAGGTAGCCCTCACTCGCTAAACTGGTCTAGTACGTCGACATACGGACACGTGGGTGCTCACGTGAGAGAGAGCAAGGACATCTTAGAAAGTCTTCTGTCAGCCATGGAGCTTTCCACTCAGAACGTTTGTAGTGAACAGCTTGTGCTTCCTGCAGCAAGTTCAGCCTGTAGTCAAACAAACGACAGAGCGATCCTAGGCGACTTTCTGTAACTCCTTCTGTGGCGTTTCACCAGCACACAGGTACTAGGGGTCAACACAGCACAAAGCTGTAGAACACCGCAAAGTCGTGAGCAGTTTTGTAGAAGCCTGCTGACTTGCTGTTTTTTCCTGAACTTAATGCAGGTTTTGGGTGCCTTGGATGACACTAGCCACTTCAAGATTGGGGTTTGCCCAGTGTTGGTGACTGGTTGTGGCTATTGAGTCCTGCAGGATGGCTCACAACACCTGAAGGAACTTTTACCAGCCATGGAGGAGTTCTGAGTAACGTTGCTAAAGTCCTTTCAGTCTTCTATGTTATTGTTGTAGCATAGAAGGGGTTAGTAGGGGTCAGACGCACTAGCATGGATTTGTAGCGTTGGTGCCAGCTGCAGCTGAAATCCGTTTGGATGGGACTGCATGTGTGCAAGTAACCCTTCCATGGCCTCAGCTTTGGAGTCTGCAGTGGCAGCAGCATGATTGTGTGAGCACAGCATCACTATCTTCCTCACTGGCTGCAACAGATCACCTGAAATAGGCTTGTTGCTTGACAGGGGCTCATTGCTCAGAACAGGTCCATTGCTCAAAAGGCAGTTGTAGGTCCACATCACATCAGTTCCTGGCCCAGCACTTGTTAGGAAGACCCACGTGTGACCTTTATTATTGGAATGTGAACTGCCCTGGCTCCTCCATCCCCCGCATCTTCTCTTCTTCCAGCGCCTTGGGTTTTGCTGTCTGTCAGCCTGCATGCCTTCACAGTGGCTGAGCACCTCCACAGCTTCCAAAGCGTTCGGATGCTTGTACTTTACCAGGGTTCTCCTTCCTCGCAGTGATGCCTGCTCATCTCTGATTCACGACTGCTGTTTTTGTTTTCTCTGAAGGTGTGTTGGCAGGTGTTGGGGCCTGCCATGTAATCCAGGGATCTTCCAAGGAATAAAACCAAAAAGCTTAAGAAGAGTAGAGAAAGTACTGGTTGGCTTTGTCTGAAGTGGTTACAGCTGAAAGTGTAGGAATGCAGAGTTTTGTGCAGAACATCTTGCCCTCAGACTCTGATGGGTATGGTCTGTCAGCAGGTGTTTGGGTCCTTGCAGTCACCACCTCCTTCTAAATCAAGAGAAGATGGGCTGGGGAAGAGAAGGACATTTTAAAAGACATTTTTAGAACACCTGCAGTGAAGCTCTGAAATTTGTGTCTTAGCACCCACGCAAGAGAGTCTGGGTGTGTGTATGACACTTGCAAATGAGCAATAACTGATGACATTGTAGGCACTTTCTGTTCCTACGGAGAGCTTTTGGCTGAAGTCTGGTAACAAAACAGAGCCCCTCTTATCTCAGGCTCATTCAAAACCCCCTAGCAAAGCCATACTGGCAAGAGTGCCTCAGTCTGAACCACGGACTTGGCCTGCTAACGTCGTGTGAGAGGAGCTGAGACACATCTGTCGTGGCGCTGACGTGGGATAATCAATAGAGTTAAGGCAGTTCACTGGAAACAGCATTTTTTTTCCTAGTCAGAACAGTCCCAGGGGAGTTTTTCTGAAGTTCAGTGTCTGATACTGTGTTCTAGGAATGGAGGAAGCATAATCCTGTCTTATTTTTACTCCTTTTCTGAGTACACGATGAAAGTGAGTTCAGTGTGGCTGGGCAGGCTGGCCAAGTGAACTGACAGGCTGCAAATAAAGCCAGCGTCTGGAGGACTTCCCAGGGCTGGGGCCATCCTCACCAAGTGTCTCTGGGGTGGAGAGTGGCAGCAAGGGTCCCTGGGAGGGCACCTGTACGCCCATGGGCAGCTGTAACAGCAGCCTGGGAGACACCAGCCGCGCTTCTGCCAGCATGTCACTTCAGCCCGAGGCACCTGCACCAGTCCTTTTCTGGGGTTTGCATCTTGGTTTGATAAGCTGCACTTGTGAAGTAGTCCTTGGCTAGTGCTGGTGCTTGACTGCTGTCAGATGCTTCTGTGTAAGTGAGTAGATCTGGTGAGAGGGAACCTCTTGCACACTGTGTTTCAGTGCTAGCTGTGCTGCCTGTGCCACTTGCTTTGTGCTTAAATCACCTTAATATTTTTTATTCTCTGAAGAAGCTGCATAAACCAGTCTTTTGATGGTAGTTAAACACCAAAGCAGATTTTCAATTTGTCTAATTCCATGTAGGTGGCAGGATAGGTGCTCAGATGACAGGAATGTCAAAATCCCTTTGCTGAACAGATGGATTTTCTTTTTTAAAATGAAAAACTGCATTTCAGACTCCAAAAGCCCTTGGAATCCAGATACACCTGGGCTACAGTTTGTTAGTGTGCATAACTGAGAGCACAGAAAAGACTGGTCTCTCAAGCAGCAATTTACTGTGCTTCAGTACCTCCCTTACGAGGAGAGGCTGAGGGAGCTGGGTCTCTTTAGCTTGGAGAAGAGGAGACTGAGGGGTGACCTCATTAATGTCTATAAATATTTGAGGGGTGGGTGGAGCTGGGCTATTCTCAGTGTCATGTAGTGATAGGACAAGGGGCAATGGGTGTAAACTGGAACATAGAAGGTTCCACATCAACCTGAGAAGGAACTTCTTCACAGTGAGGGTGACAGAGCACTGGAACAGGCTGCCCAGGGGGGTTGTGGAGTCTCCTTCACTGGAGATGTTCAAGGCCCATGTGGATGTGTTCCTGTGTGACTTGGTTTAGGTGATCCTGCTGTGTCAGGGGGATTGGACTAGATGATCTTTCATGGTCCCTTCCAATCCGTAGTGATTCTATGATTCTATGATTCAGCTCTGCAGGAGTTTTCTCTGTTTCTAAACACTAGGGCACTGAAAGCTGAGGAACCTCTCAGAAGTACTTTTGTTCTGTAGTGTGGCCAGGAGAGAAATTCCACTGCTGGGATGAACACTTACTGGAAAGGACAAATTCATGGATGCAGATTGTGAGCTCACCTTTGAAAGTTTCTGTTGAACTGGAGTGATCTCTGTGAATTCCAGTGGCACCCAGCAAACAGAGAAGCTAGAGCGCAGCTTCTCATTCTGCTCTGATCGTGCTTCCATTCTATTCTTTTTTCCTTTTATTTCCAGCAGAAGAGCAGGTGAAAGCAGGGCACGCTAAGAAACGTTCAGCAGGCAGGCCCACTGGTACTGATCCATGGTGTGGCCCTGCAATAAGCTTGCTATTCCGAAACAGGAAACATCAGTAGGTTTTGGTTGGGATTTACATCAGCAGGGCTGGGACCAAAAACATGGGCTTTCATTGTTGTGCAAAAAGGCAATTCTATGTGAATATGGGCAAGCAAATTCTAATACCTGGCAGTCAGAGCCCCGAAGCTGTTTGAAAGCATTCAAGGTCAGGCTGGACAGGGCTCTAAGCAACCTAGTCTAGCAAGTAGTGTCCCTGATTATGGCAGAGGAGTTGAAACTAGGTGATCTCTGAGGTACCTTCTAGCCTAAGGTGTTCTGTGATACTGAGGAAGGAAATAACTCTGCAGGAAGGATTATTTGTCAGGCTTCTAGGAGGATACTTACAATGCAAAATCTATTTATGGTACTTGTCCGTCAAAAGATGACTTGTCTTGAGTGGGTAAATACCATTTGGCAACTCTGCGTTAAAGTCCTGCAGTTCCAGTGCAGCCCCAGCAGCAGTCAGTCCCCAGATTAACACAGTGTGCTGAGGAAGGTGTCCTGTGTGAGCCTGGGTTTGTCGCTGGCAGCTGGTTCAAGTAGCAAGAAGATCCCGGAAGGGCTGTGATTTGGACTGTGTAGCTCGCCTCAGTCCCGTTACTTTGCCAGGTATTTTTTGCGCATCTCTTCACCTCCAACCTCTGAAGCTGCCACTCTGTGTGTTGGGAGCCACACTAGTGCCTGGCGCAGGGAGCAGCTGTGGCAGCGCAGATGTGCTCCGTGCAACAGCAGCTCTGTGCAACCGCGGCTCCGTGCAGCCGCCCCTCGTCAACAAGAAGGAGGAGGGGATTGTTCTCTGTGCGTTGTGCAGAGGGAGAGAAGGAGGGAGGGAGCGAAGGAGAGGGTGCGCATGATTTTCTGGCACAGAAATCCTTGAGAACAATGAGCACCACAGTCCGCTTTCGCTCCCAGCACAAAGGAGAGAAAAGGACAGAGACCACAGTCACAAGGCAGGATATTGCCGAGTGAGATGAGTGGAGCTTGCGTTTCGTGTCACCACCTGTGTCCGGACGAGTAAGCTTTTGGCCCTGCAGTGCAGTCTTGGGTTTCAAAGAGAGTTTGGGATGCACTGTTTGGAAGCATCACCCCTCCTTCTCCTCAGAGAACCTGCACAAATCCTTCCAGGCTCCCCTTCTGACCACGTGCTGCTCCTGCTTCTGAAAGCCTCCCAGCAATCATGGGGAGGGCTGCATTCTGGGGATCTTGGGTGCTTGTGATGAGGCAAATGTCCTTGTCCTGTGCTTAGACACTAAAAGTAGAGCACCTTCTTCTCCGTTTTTCAGGGCTAGTTGCCCTACAGGGAGGGTAGGTTTGCTTCTCTCCAAAGATCTGCATTTTGACTGCCACCTTTCTGGGGTCCTTTCTGAAATGAAGGACTCCAGGGGTGGTTGCTGCTTGACTGGAAAACAAGCTGGGAGGGCTGGTCTACTGGGAGCCCATCTTGGTGGCAGCAGCTCTGCCTACTGGAGAATGGTCACTGTGAGCCCCAGCTTCTCGCGCTTTGCAGGATGGGACCTTCCTGTGTGATAGTTATCACTCTGGCCTGAAGGTGCTGGAGCATGGCAGAGGGGAACTGGTGGATGATGGTGATGGGTAATTGGGCAGAGGAGAGAAGAGATTGGTGGTGGGGAACAGTCAGTAACGTTAAAAACAAACAAGCAAGCGTCACAGTGCTGCAGATTGCTGTGTGCTAGGAGCAATTCCTCAGGCCAAGCAGCTCCCTTTGCACATTCTCCTTGTAATTGCACAAACCACGAGACTGCAATTAAAAAACCCTCACAACAAAAACCCACAAAACCCCCCCAAACTCATAAGGCAGCAAGGGGTTCCTTTACTTCTCTGGAGAGAGGAGTAGATTCTGCACTTCTTCCTGTGCCACAAGCCGCAGGGGCTTTGCAGCAGTTGCCTGAATGTTAAATTACAGCGCTCGTTGCACCCTTTATGCCTGGGTCTCAAGATGCAGTTTGCACCAGCAGCTTCTGAATGCTTTGGCTTCCTCTGAAAGACTAGGGGAGTTGAGGGTCTCTCACAAAGGAAAATCCCCAAAATAGCCTTCTGTAATTTGTGAATTGTGTCCTCGGCGGCATTAGCATATAGCTGGGGTTCATTCGTTCGCGTTAGCGAGAAAGTCAAAGTGAGAGCAGAGTCAGGCCTGCTTGACAGTCAAGCCAGGATCCCATCTGATGTAACTGAACCTCAGCCCTGCACAGGAAACCTCTTATGCTGCTTGTGAACCCGGAGACATGGCTGTTTCAGACTCATCCCAGTCAGCAGCTGAGTGGTGTACTGAGGGCCTCTGGGTTTCCAGCCACGACAGCAGCGGCCAGAGCCGGGGCACAGGATTTGCCAAGTTCATAGAATCACAGAATCATTAGGGATCAGAAGGGACCTCGAAAGATCATCTAGTCCAGTCCCCCTGCCAGAGGAGGATCACCTAGACCAAGTCACACAGGAACACATCCTGGCAGGTTTCAAACATCTCCAATGAAAGAGACTCCACAACCCCCCTGGGCAGCCTGTTCCAGTGCTCTGTCACCCTCACCATGAAGAAGTTCCTTCTCATATTTACATGGAACCTCCTATGTTCCAGCTCACACCCATTGCCCCCCGTCCTATCACTAGATGACATTGAGCAGAGCCTGGCTTCATCCTCCTGACACCCACCCTTCACATATTTATAGACATTAATGAGGTCACCCCTAACAGGAGAACCCCCTACCTTTCAGCTGAAGCAGGTGGGGTTATAACCCCTGCAAACTCATAGCAAAACTATAAATCTCTTTAGCCATGAGCATGTTTGTTTGAGGATGTTATGTTTTTTGAAAACCTCTTTGAGACCTTTGTCTTGACAAGGCAGACAGGACTGTTTTTTTAAGCGTCCTGCAGACCTGGATCCCATTTAATGGCTGGGTCCTCATTTTCTTCTTTTAAAAGGAAAAAGAAAAGGGGGAGAAACATGTTTCTGGGAGCTTCCGTAGAGCACTGTATTGTTTAGTGCGAGTTTTAACATGTCAGTCCTGATCTGAGCTCTATCAAACTTAGTAATTATCCTCTTTGAAGATGGCTGCAGTAAGCTTTGTTCTCCATTATCCTTGTTGAAACAAGGAAGCAAGCGCCTGAGCGTGCATGGAGGCTTTACACATGGCTTCCCATTTATTTTCTTGCCTTGTGTTAACACATTCTCCCACCCTGTTGTCTTGGTTTTTTGCCCCTTCTTTGTCCTTCTGCACAGAGCAGGTGTTTTCACTCAACTCCCCACAGCAATGAGGAAGAATTTTGTAGAGAAGCTGGAGGGGAGATAACATCCATCACTGTGTGTGAGGAGGCTGCCGCTTTTCATCTGCATTACCTTGCGTTTGTCTGCACTAAATTCCAGCTGATCGGGGAGTATTTTCTCAACATCTCTGGAAATTATATAGTTATTGACTGAGGGGGAGAGAGAGGATGGAAATTAAATGGTCACAACATTTGCTGAATATTTACTAGCGGAGAGGGAGGGCTCCTGTGAAATGAATGGTTTCTCACAATCTCACTTCTCCATGCTATTCCCATCCTCTCTCTCTGTCCCCGTATCAAGCAACAGGATTAGGAAAGGCATGAAAGACATTTCCTTTAGTTTTCTTTGTTTTGGGAAGGCGAGCAGGGTGAAGCCGGTATTGCAGGAGCTGTGTGCAGGGGCCGTTTAAGGGCTATGGTTTGGTCAGGGAAAGGAAGGTGTGGGGAAGATGGAGGGAGCTGGGGCACACACTTGCCCCAAAAGTTGTGAGACTTGTAAGGGCCAAGCTCACAGAACGAAAGTTTCCCAGGTTAGGAGCCTGCCTTGTGTTCCTTATGCTTATGGTCTCATTTCTCACCAAGATTTTGAGAAAAATTTTCCTTTCTCAACTGCAAAGCAGATAAAAAGGATACACAAGTTCTTCGTTCCAACACAGGAGGAAACATACTGTTCCCTTCTGCAGAGATGTGCCTGTCTTATGTTAGCAGAGGCACTGCTCCATCCCTTGGTATAAAAATGGTCAGTGCAGGGACCCCCACCCATGGCAGAGGCTGCATTTGCTGCCACTGTGGACTTCTTGAATTGTCTTTAATAAAGAGAAGGGAAAGCCCAGCAGGTTGGGTTCCCTCTAGTTTTAAATGTCCCATTTTGAAAGCCTTAACTTGATCTACACAAACAGAAAACACTACCCAGAAAATTCTATCAAGTTTCCAAGTGTCTGAGCTAAACTCCAGGTCTGTTTTACCTTCACAAGCAGTGGGAGCTTCACAGCTGGTGGTCCTGTTCCCTCTCCCCACCAGGGTGAATTTTGCTGAACTATTGACCAGGAAACTCCAGGGGACGTGAAAGTTAATCTGCTAAGAGTCACACGTAGCCTTGTTGGAACTTGGTTGACAACGTGGACAGCTGTAAGTACATACGTCTGTGTTTAGGGGATGTGTCTGTAAACTCTCTAGGCAGCCTGTGGAAAATGAAAACAGAATTCTTCAAACGTGTTTTAAAGAGTAGGACACCAGCTGAGCTCCCGTTGCCATCCAAGCCCTGAACAGGTCCAGATGGAGAGCTGTGACTAGTGGTGTCCCCCAGGGATCGGTGCTGGGACCGGTCTTGTTCAACATCTTCATCAATGACATTGATGAGGGCACAGAGTGTCTGCTCAGCAAGTTTGCCGACGACACCAAGCTGGGAGGTTTGGCTGATACGGCTGAGGGCTGTGCTGCCATCCAGAGAGACCTGGACAGACTGGAGGGCTGGGCACAGAGAAACCAGATGAAGTTCAACAAGGACAAGTGCAGAGTCCTGCATCTGGGGAGGAATAACAAATTCCACCAGTACAGGCTGGGAGGTGATCTACTGGAAAGCAGTCCTGTGGAGAGGGACCTGGGGGTCCTGGTGGACAACAGGTTAACCATGGCACAGCAATGTGCCCTGGTGGCCAAGAAGGCCAACGGGATCGTGGGGTGTATTAGGAGGAGTGTGTCCAGCAGATCGAGGGAAGTTCTTCTCCCCCTCTACTCTGCCCTGGTGAGGCCTCATCTTGAGTACTGTGTTCAGTTTTGGGCCCCCCNCTCTTGGGTCCCTTCCAACCCCTAACATCCTATGATCCTATGAACTCTGCTGGCTAAGGTACTTGGGGTGAACAGATGCTGAGTACCAGCTTGACCTGGAGGTTTGGCACATGAAATGGGATTTGTGTGGTGGGGGCTACTTTTAAGCAAAGCTCTAAGCATTCTGCAAAGCAAGTGTCTCTGTTTTCCATGCTGGCTGTTCCCGTGTTTGATACGGCACCAGAAGGAAGCAAAGCACACTTGTAAAAGCATCCTTCTCTCTTGACTGTGCAGTTTTGTTCATGCTTGTGCTTCTCCCTGCTCACCCATCTGCTTTGGGTCTGCAAATGGCATGTATCATTTTGTAGCCAGCTAGCAGCCATGGAAAAGTTCCCATAGCTGCTCTGAGAGCACCATTGTGTTTGCAGAGAGGAAGGTTGAGCTTGGCCTTTCTCCGTGGAGGAGACCAGCCTGTCAGAGACCCACAGGTTTAACTCATGGCCTTGACTCTATCACTGAGCTTCCAAGGCTTTGAGGGAAACAGAAACACCTTCAATATTTGTGTGTATGTTTTGACAGAACACCTGCTACCTCCTCCTTCTACTGTGGCATGTCCCGGGCCAAGTGAGCTTTGGAAAGCAAAGCAGTGAGGGGATCATTGCAGTGGTAATGTTTTCATTAAGTACATCTCCTTTGCCTTCTCCCCTTATGATTGAATATTTCTCCCTTGTGCCCCCTCTCCTTCTCTAAGTGCAGCATCTTTTTGTCATGATGGACCACTGTGCTGTCCAGGGACCTTTCTGTATGGTATTGAGATAGTTGGCTGCTCATAAAATGACAGCCAAAAAATGGCTCATGGCCACTTGCAAAACGGCTGTTCAGAATGCAGCATCTCTTCATCAGCGAAAGATGAAATACGTTCATTGCTCAATTATTATCAGAAGAAAAATCACTCAGGTGCTGTAATTGGAATCCCCATTGTTCCTCCTCTTGTGGGGTCCTGTTGCAACTCTGGTAGAAAGTCTTTGTCCGATGGTTTTGAAAGCAGAAAGCCTGCCAGGAAGAACAGCAGCAGGAAAGGGGAAAGATCAAGTTATCAAAGGGTACTGATAGAAAAGGTTCCAACTGATTTTTCCCTTTCTCCTTCCCAGGATTCACCAGCCCTCTTCCCCCAGTACAAACCCAAAGAAGAAGCAGTGGGCATCAGTACTTCCTGCTCACAAAGCTGCAAGCATCCCACCAGAGCTCAGGGAAGAGGCAGGGAGGTGTCATTTGCTGCTTCTCTGACCAGCTGCAGTGAGCCTGCCTCACCTTTCTTGCTCTGTACAACATGCCTGAGCTCAGTAGCAGGGCAGGTGTGATGAATTTCTGGTGTGTTCTGAAGGGCATAGAATGGTGCGGTGCTCCTCTGGGATGGCTCAGACACACGCTTCGTGTCTCCCCTATCTAGCAGGCAGGGTGGTTATGAGGATGAATTAGCGAATGTCTTTGCAGCTCTTTGAAGATGTGATGCACTATTAGGCTGTAGCCTCTGCTTGATGCATGAACACCCATTAATGCTAATGGAGGCTGCATGCATTTCTCAAGTAGAGAACACATAATTGTAATCATTACTGCATTTCACAATATTACTTGATCAGGCTTTCGTAATTTAGCCTAATTTTTAAATATATAATTTTCAGAAATAAAAGATATTCTTAATTTTGCATCTTGCTTTTGAGAACAAACTCCTCCAGCCTGAAGTGAGCAGTCACCCTGAGCTCCCTGTGTTCCATTGTCTTCTCCTCTCTGTCTAGAGCACGGCCTGACCAGAGGCAGCTTGCAGCGCTCAGCACTTGGCAGAGGCATCTTACTAGCTAAGGAAGTAAACTCACAGCACCTAGCACAAATAGTGTTTGATTACTGCTAATTACAGTGCTGTCACTTAGCCGGGGAAAGAACGAGGGCTGGCTTTGTCAAATAGCAGGGAAATAACCTGCTGTCTGTCTACTGACTTAATGGCTTTAATTGCCAGCGCATAATCAGAACTGGTGAATTTGTTTGAACATATCAGCAGGCACCAAATATTTCAATTAAGATCAAGTTGTATAACTAGTGCTGCTCTAGCTGGAGCAGAGTTCTGGTTTTGAGGTTCACGAAAGGGCACCCGTTGGCCAGAGGCAGCAAGCAAACCAATGGCTGCATTTTGGGGGTGTCTTTTTTAGCATAGCCTTCTCCTCCGATGCTCCTGGGCCCTTGTAGGTGGTTCCCTTTTCTCTTCTACCAGTCTGTTTTCCTTCTCGGGACAGTATCCTCCAGCAGAGTCCACGTGCTATAGGCTTTCTATTGTGAACACTTCCCTCCAGGTGACCCTGGGCTGTGGAGTGCCATGACTGCTTTATCATAGAGTAACATCCATCACCTCTGCCACTGCATGAAGCTGGAGACAGTCCAATTGTACTTCCAGAAACCCTGTAGCCTAGCACACCAAAGGTGTCTTTTTCTTCCATGTAAATGACAGGGTTGTTTGGGTGGTTTTGCCTTTTTCCAAACATCAGTCTCTTTCTCTAGCCACTCAATGTTACAGGAGTTGAGGATGAATGCCTGAATGATGTTCAGCTTTGAGAGCTGAATTTATCCCAGACTATCTTAAGCCACTTCATTTAATTCAAAGCCTCAATCAAAGATTTTTGCTCTGTCTTTGAAGGATCCTTCCTTTAGGGATTCACGCCCATTCAACCAGATCATTAGCAGCTTCTTATGCAGAGAAGAACAGGTCCTTGTGATAAAATCTTCAAGGCCATGACCCGGACTTGCCTCTGCTCTTTCATTGAGGGCTGAAATGGGAATCTTGTGCTTCTGGAGGCGGCTTTGAGCACTGGATCCTGTAGGCTACCCTTGCCTGTCCTGTTTGTGTTTAATAATGGCATTTGAAAAGACCCACCTGCACAAAGCTGTGCCTGTTTACCTCAGCAGTGCCCACTTAGCTATCCTCTGAGTTTTCTGTGTGTGGTTTCTGTGGACTGTTACACAGCCGGCATCAGCCTGGATCAGTGGATGCATGTTCTTGGTGTTTTAAAGCCCTTATATTGATTTTCTCGGTGGTTATAATTTTTTAATGCCTGGAGAAGTTGACTGGTGCTCATCTGTATGTTGTTATCTATGATCTCTTCTCTTCATTCACATACTGTTTGGTGCAGCTTTACTTGACCCCAAGACATAGCCGTGACTCATCTTCTCCCTGCCCTCATGAACCCTGTGATTTTAAGGATGATGCTCAGCAGGCATGAGCTTGAAAGCTGGCATGCAGAAAATGGCAAGTTCATTCTGTTTGTTCTAAAGGACCTTTAGAAAGTTGTACCCACCCCCTGCTTAGTGCTGGCAAAGCTGAAGTCATTTTTGCGTGTGTTTAGTAGGAGCTGTCAGCATTCTACAGCTCTCTAGATCAGACCTGGAGTCTAAGAGCTAAAAACACCCTCAAGCTGCAGAGATGGCATGTGACAGACAGATTTACTTTTACAGAAAGGCAGAAAATGAAGCCAGAGTTTTCCTCCTCCATTTTTAAAATTCTCTTTCGTTTTTTTAAAATTGAAGAGGGGAAGCCCAGCCCACTAAACATCCTCGGACCAGTTTTGCTTCTTGAGTGCGTGTGTGTGGACATGCTTCAGTGGTTTTTCAGCCTTTTAAGGGAATCTGAATACAGGTATCTTGAGATAAAGATAAGCCGATACTGTAACACTAGGATAAGTCAGAGATGCTGGGCCAAGGTCCATGGGCTTATGGACTGGTGAAAGTAGTAGGAAGAGTAGGAAGAATGAGGAGAGCTTGTGAAAGTTGTGCTTGCTGCCCAAATCTAAATTCAGCTGAGTTCAGGAAGCTTGAATCACAAAGAAATGTTCACCCATTTCTTTAATCAGATTTTCCTTACATTTCTTTCTTTCTCCTTTCCCGCTACTTGATTTTATGGTCCGACTGAAACAACTGCTATCAACCACACAGTTGTACTTTTCTCAATGACATCACACAGAACTAAATTACATGCTGTGGTTGTGGACTTTCTGTGTCTACTAATGCTGATGATGCTGGGACAGCAGCTGCCACACCGCTGCACATAAATGTCACCGATCTGATGGACGGGAATCAGTCAGTGTTGCCTCTTCTTAAGTGGAAAAATAACAGTAGAGAAGAGAGGTTTAAGAGTTTGTTCTTTCATTCGTGTACTTCCCATTTGCTGCCGCGTTGGGCCTATCGTGTATTGCTAGCCCAGCCAGAACTTCCACGCTACAAAGTTCATCTCCATTCCTGACTAGATAAATACCCACCCTCTGGAGGATGCTCCTTCTGTCGGCTTGCTGTGTCACTGATTGGAACTGGGCACGAGTGTTCTTAGAAGTACAAGTCAGATGCTTGGAAAGGGTAATTCAGCACAGCAAAACAGCTGCTTCTACTCACCCCACCTGAGGACCTCCTTTCATCTACGCTTTGTGCGTTTTGCAGCTTCGTGCAACCTCTGCTAATGTCATTACTGGCAATTAGTTGTTGCTTTGCCTATCATTTTTCCAGCATTCCTGTCTCGTTTGCTTCTGTAGAGCTGTGAGCATTGCTCATTTTCCAAGTTATCTGACACTTCCAAACCCACCAGATTGCTTTCATTTATGGAAGTGCAGTCTTTGAAGTATCTCGTGCTTCCTCGCAAAGAGGTTGCATCCAGCTTTGTTAAAAAAATAGAACTCCTGTTTCCTTCTAATTGTTTTCCATGGTCAGAATCGATGCAAAGTTTGTGTCTTCAGGAGCAAAGCTAGACAGAGCTGGAGGGTAAAAATTCTGCTCTCACCCTTCTTTAATATAAATGAGGTTTTCAGATTGCTTGAATAGCAGATGCATGAGATCCTGAAGGCTTGTACATTGCCTTTCAAATTCAGCCAAAGATACTACTCCTGAAATGTTCCTACCATCACAAATCGCAGGGGTTGTGTGTACATCTGTATTTGGAGAGGTGGTGAGAAAGGTAGCAGAGAGTTTGAAACGAATGCCGTGGAACTGAGCTGTGATGGAGTACTGCTGAGGTCGCAGTCTTCCCTGTTTGCTCTAGTACTTTGGTTATTTTTGTAATTCTCATTTTATTTTTGCTGATAAAATTTCTCGTTGGATACCCTTCCACAGAAAACTTAGTCATTTTCCTACCTGGTTAATATTCAGATAGATTAAAAAAGTACTACAGTTTAACTGATGAATAGATGCTAATTTATACATATATCCTTACCCTCAGAATGCCTAATTAATGATCCTCTGTGTCAGTCACGGAGATGCAAATGACTATGTTTTGCAACTCTTATCATAACTGTGTTGCCCCATCTGGCTTCAGTTTGGGGGAATGTTTTTCCTGCAGTTCAGAAAGGAATATGAAGGAGACTGAGCAAGAAAACGTCCCACAGTTAGGTAACGTCTCCCTGCTGCAGCTGAGGTGGCGTTCAGATCATGCTTTAGGAGCTGAAATGGGAGCAGCAGCCATTCAGACCGCAACTGCGCTCTCGCTATGGCAATCAGTCAGACCCACAGGATTTCTTGGGCTGCAAGAGAACGTTGAGATCAAGTCCAACCACTAACCTCACCCTGCCAGGTAGATCCTGGACGTTCTGATACATGCCGCTGGCAGATGTGCAGAGAACACCCTATCTCCCCAGGGTCTCCAACAAAAGGACATCACATTTAGCACTGTGAGTCCTTGTGCAGACTGGACAAAATCATCCATGTGCTCACGGGGTGTGTGAGATGCTTCCTGTGCACCTTGTTGGCCGGTGCTCCCTGGTGCTGGGGCCTCTGTCAAGCCAGTGCCTGTTTGACCCTGTTCCTGTGCTGGAGCTCCACAAGCTCAGTTCCCATGAAGACCACCAGCAGGAGCCTCTCCTGTTGAGCAGAGGCAAACTGCAGATGCTGGAAAGAAAGGCAGGTATTTGCACTGCATCTGAGAGCTCAGAGGTTCCCCAAGAGGCACATTTGAAGCAGGAATCAAACTGAAAGATCCAAGTTGCTCTTTGGAGAACTTGCCCATCCCTGCCCGCTGTACAGGGAGCTCTCTGCACTCTGCCATGCCACACCAGTGCCTAAAGTTAAGCGGTTCAGGGTGCTAATTGCGAAGCCATCATTTCTCATCTTCCTTTCTCTTTAAAAAATGTCTGCATCCATAGCACCGCATATTTTATTGGAGCTTGGGGGTACATTTTGCTACATAAATAATTCTACCATTTGTAATTACAGGGAACATTAATAAAAATGAGGATTTTCAGCTGCACTCTGTACTGTCATCGAACTGGTCCAAA
Source organism: Rhinopomastus cyanomelas (assembly GCA_013400115.1). NCBI lineage: Eukaryota > Metazoa > Chordata > Aves > Bucerotiformes > Rhinopomastidae > Rhinopomastus > Rhinopomastus cyanomelas. Next base: position 95,522 of record VXBP01002426.1, read on the forward strand.
TCTGCAGTCCTTGGGATTTGGACCAAGGAAACTAGACAGGGTCAGTTATTTTTATGGCTGTTTTTCTGGTATCTTGGACTGAATACAGCCTGGGGAGGTGGGGGGGGTGGGATCTAAACCTGACAAATTTCATGCAGTGGTCCTTGAAAAACATATTTTAATGAAGTAGTTAACGGAAGCTTGTTTCTAACCTTCCAGCACTTATCTCAGGGTGCTGCATGGTCTGAGGGTTTCGTGAGGCTGGTGGCACTAGGGGCTTCTCATAGAGAGTCTCTTAGGGCAAGGACAGGCAGTTGGGTCCACCATAACCAGGAGCAGGGCAGACCTGGGCACCTCCCTGGGGACAGGGATGTGGACTTATGGATGTCTGGGCAGGGCTATTGGAAACTGGACACCCTGCTCTGCTGTCAGTGGGGCAAAGGGTGGTGGCCCATGGGGACTGACAAGGGATCCTAGGTTGTGAGGCTCAGACAGAGCTGATCAGGGCCATTGAAGCCCATCAGTGGTCATCATGCCCTGAGAGTTAGTTCTGCATTAGACTAGAAAGGACTCTTGTTAATATTTTCAACAGGACACATAAGGAAGCTCTCAACATGAACCTGCAGTTCATGTTGTGGGTAGAATCACAGAATTGGAGCATTACTTGAGTCGGAAGGATCTTCAAAGTTCATCTAGTTCCAACCCCCCTGCATGGGCTGTGACAGCTCTCACCAGAACAGTTTGCCCAGAGCCCCATCCAACCTGGCCTTAAACACATCCAGGGATGGAGCAGCCACGACTTGCCTGATCAGCCTGTTCTAGGACCTCAGCACAATAGCTCAGAGTGAAGAACTTCCTTACATTTACTCTAAACCTACTCTCTCTAAGAGGGATTGCAAAGAGAAAAGTGCCTGTAGGCCGGCCTTGGGTTTTTTCCCTCCAGACATTTTTCTCTATGGTTATTTTATCAGGCCCCAGGTACATTTTAAAGGCCTCCCCTTGTCACCTTGTGGTGGGATTAGTTTGTCTTGTCTCAACCAAAGCACATGGTGCCTGCATGGAGGCAGGAGCTGATCCAGAGGGGAGCTGCCCCTGCAGAGGAGTGTCCCACCAGGGCATGTTGTCCCTGCTGAGACACAACCAAAACTGGACCGAGTGCAGGGGCTGCTTGTGCCGTATTTCACTCCAAGTCTGACATTTGCAAGCAGATGGTGGTGGTTGTGCACAGCTCGGAAAAAGGCTCGGGCTTAATGTTACTCTGGGGAAACTCAGATCTTGCCTCCAGTCAGGAGAGTTCACAGCTCTGCTTTTAGCACAGGTCTTAAATCTCTGCTGGGATTTGCAGGGAGGTCCGTGCAGCATAATTATCGAATCACGGCACCAAATTGATCCTGTAGGTTGGGACATTTGACTCTGGCCGGGGAAGCTATTGATTCCAGCCAAACAGCACTGCAGAACAGCAGGTGGTGTGGTCTGCGCTGTTGTGCTCTTCCCCAACTCTTACAAGTTACCTTACTCTCACAGGTGTCCAGCCGCTCAAGCGCTTCATCATAGTGGGAAGCACTATTCAGCTGTCTGCGCAGGGAGGGCACACGCAGTGGTGAGCTCTGGGTGAGGAGAAACCAAGCAGTGCTCGGTGGAGAGAGAGAGATCACTCGCTGACTGTGAAAGCACCAGCATGCAGAGGAATGTGTTTCCCTTGGTGTCCTCTTCCCTACTGCCTTTGCTTCTGTAGAGGGTTGGGTCTCTCTTGCAGAACTGCTGACGCTGGAGCATTCATTGCCCTTATTTGTAGATTTAATCCATAACTGGTTGCAGCTCTTGAGAGACACATTGAGGAGCCAGTGCTTTTTCATTGCTTGTTACTTGGGTGGTATGAGCTATGTGCTTTAGTCTTGGATAGAGTGATCTGGGACTTCTTGTTCTAGTGTGTATGTGCCTGTTGCTACTGGAAATACTACCCAAGTTAAAGACTTCCACACCTTGCTCAGGATTTATAATCAACAGCTTGTTTCATAGATTTTCTTTGATTTTGTGGCACTTAGCTTCTGTCACCTGCATTGTACCCAAAAATGGAGAAATACTGAAGTTAAGGAGAACTGGAAACTCTTGCTGCCCAGGCAGCTTTTCATGTGTATTGTTAGGAGTTACTGTAGTAAAGCTTTTTCCACAGAGATGGGCTGTTTCCAGTGGAGCAGTAAGGAAATCTTTATTTGGTTCTTTCCATTTTCTAAAACATGGCTCTGCATCAGCTTGGGAATTGCAGGAAACAGCAGCTGGGGTGGCTTTGTCCTGTTTGTTCCAACTGCTTCTTCTAGGCAGAAGGGCAACCCCAGAGCAGAGGGCCTGAGAAGTTTTGCTTGTAAAACCCTGAGCAAGTTGTTGTGGCAGAGGCTCTGGTTAAGCAATGCTTTTCATGCCTTTCCCGGTTCACTAATGTTTTTGCTTTAGCAAAGCAGTGTTTGAAAATTCAGGTTTAAAATCTGCAGGTATTAGTTGACAGTTGGATGCCGTAAGAGCATGGCAAGCCAGGGGTCCAGACTTTGTGGTGATGTTTCTGACTTCTCTGTTAATCATTCCCAGGATGTTCTGAAGCACTGCATTGCTCATCTGGCTTTCAAAAGCTGCGTGGAAATCGGCAAATACAAACCAAAAGATCACTCTTGGGGTTAAGCTACTGAGAAGAAGTCTGTGAAGCTGCAGGAAAAACAACGTAGCCACCCCAAGTGAGCCAATAGCAGGGGAAGAAATACAACACCCGTAGTGTGAAAGGCACTCCTGGGCTCTCTGCATGCATCAGCCACAAAAATAGCAACTTCGGGAACAAAGCCCTGTTGGGTAATGAGAGAGGAGGAAAAAGGTGAGGCTGACCCAAGTGGGGCTAATCAGATTCTTGTCTGTGATAGCCAGGTTATCCTGGTCGTTACTGCTGCAGAAGTGCAACATTTGAGCCTGCACCTTCTGACGCTCTGTTTCTTCCCTGTGCCTCCTTGGTTGGCTTTGTGGTCACTTTTCACCGCCTCAGCACGGCGCAAATTGCTGACAGTAAACACAGAAGGCATGCCTGCATGCTGCTGGAAAAGCCCTCAGGGAAAACAGCCTTGGGTACATGGTGGGTTTGCTGGCTGTTACGTTTGCACAGCTTCCAGGTGCAGTCTGGAGGCTCTTACAGAATATGGGCTGTGGAATTTTGTTATTACAAGGAATTGATGCAAACGATGACATTGCTCACTTTTCCTTGTAAGTTGTGGTGAGTGCAGTAGCAGGGAGGTTCCTTGTGCATCATACTGTACAGAGCAGGAGAAATACTGAAAACTGCAAGCACAGCAACAGCCACAGGCATGCAGGATCCTGGGATTGGAGTTGGGTAACTTGGTCGTCCCTGAGACAACCAGGGGATTAAAGAGGAACTCAGAAAGCCAGTGTTCATCTCTGCCATGCCCACAGGCAGGAAGGTGAACAACACAGGAAATGTGCAATGTGGTCCTCAGTGTTAACTACTCTCCTCTGCTGCAGGCTCGTGTTTCACACAGATGAGAGGTGCTGTGCAAGAGGGCAGAGAATGGTACAGTGTTGGGCTCATTGTAGAGACCATCATCATTGCAGACTGGGGAACAAGGCTCCTCTTTGGAAGTACCTGTGTATATTGGCACTTGGTAGCGTCACCAGGGTATCCTTGTGTTCCTGCCATGTTCCTGTAAGTTCAGTGTGGCCAGGTTAGCCAGCAAGTGTGGAACTGAGGAGCTTGATTTTGCTTCTACCAGAGTCACCTAGGTCAGTGAAATGGGCAAGTCCCAGAGCTTGGAGCTGCATGTTGCCAGTGCCCGGGCTGAGCTTACAGAGTGCAGGGCCTGGGTAGGCTGGGCTCAGTCAGATGGAGTTTGTGGGGAACCTGCTGTTATTTTTGTAGGAGTATACTCAGCTGCTCTGGAGCCATGGCAGCTGTCTGAAGCAGCTGTTTGTGCACACCTTGATGGAAATGCTCATCCTGCCTGGTGTTGTGCTGCCTTGGAGCCAAGTCCACCGCCCCAGAGGTTTTCTCTGGGAGCCACCCAAGAGAAGCTCCTGCAACATGGGTATTGTAATAGAGGGTGTTCCAGAGCCTCCCTTCCCACTGCAGACATGCTACAGGATGCAGATGAAGTCTGCAACCTGAGTCAGAATCAAAACACAGGCCAGAATCTTTTCTGGAAGTCATTAATTATCCTGCCTTTGACTGATGCTGTTAGGAGCAGGATTGGAACACAATCTATTTTTGAGAATTTCTATGTAAGTACCAGATTTCTGACTCAATTGAAACTCAATGAGGTCTCATTCATGCCAGCCAGCCAAGCTGCCTTTCAGTACCGGCTGGCTTAAGTCTCTGCTTTAGGCTGAATTAAACAAAAGCAACTCAAAACTGTCAGAGTCTTTACTACCTTTCCAGCTCAAGGTAAAATGCCACAAGAAGCAGCTGCTGAAATCTGGGAGGAGATCAATGTTAGGGCGAAAGTCAAGGGATCTCTCTATCCTTTGTTCTGAATGTGCTGCTGCCTGCTTGAGACTGGCAGGGGCTGCACCTCCCTGCCCTCATGCAGTGCCTGCCCTGTGCCCAGCGCTGCGTAGACAGTAAGGACACAAACCAAAACTGTTTGTTTCGTGACACCAGAGATTACACTGGATCCCTGCTGTAAAGCTCTCTGCATTAAAGCCCCAGATATTTTTCTAAAGAATTCCTAGGAGGGTCCTGGCACATAATGATTGATTTTGTACATCTTGCATTAAAAAGGGGGTTGTACATTGGAGAGACGTCAGCTATATTTAGAATCAAACTTCATGCTCCTGCTGCCAGGATGGGAGCTTAATTACAAGCATGCTGCACACTTCCCTTGTGTGGAGGGGATTTATCTGTGCTGCTTACTGCTTTGAGAAGCACCGCGTTGCTGCTCTTTGTATTATGCTTTTGTAACAGCCGTGGGAACTGAAATGGGTTTGATTGAACTTGAGAAGGATTCTCTGACAAAACTGGTGATAGTAGCTGTGCAGTTCCCAGCTCATAACTTCTCACCAACCAAAATGAATCAGTGTCAGGAGGAAGGCATAGCTGCTCTGTGTGCTTTTTTTATTTCTTCCTTCTTTCCCTCCTTCTTTCTTTTATTTCTCATTCAATGGCTTCCAAGTCACTTTTCTGTAATCCTCCAAATTATCTGTAAAGGTTTTAATAGGGGTCTGGTTTTGCTGCTGTGTTTGTGATCAGTAACTGCTGGAGGAGTGCAATAGAAAAATAAAACTGGTAAGTGAGCAAGTTTTATATCCAAAACCAATGAAAAAGTCCACATGATTTGGCTTCTCTGCATTGAGAGATAACTGCCAGCCTCTTACAGTAATTTCCAAGTGATTAGTAGAGTTTTGTCCTTATCATGGAATCAGGAAGTGATTTGTAGAGGCTGGCACTTTCTGCTCCAGAGAATAGAAGAGCCACTGCACCTGAGCTGTGGTGGTAGACAGCTCCTGATGTGTGTCTGTGTTGTACCTGAGCAGCAAAGGACCTTAAGGCTGCAGAGGAAAAGGTTTAGAAAGCAGGAAAGTTGTGAAATCTGGGGGGAGTGATGGCTGGGTAGAGTGTGTTCCCATCAAAGTTACTCTGAGGAAAATGCTGCGTTGTAAACACTCTGCTGCAGGAGAAATGTTCAGTGTTTTGCAACAGCTGGATGTTGGGTGCCTCTCTTGGTCACTAAGTCCTGAAAACCAGGTACCTTGGTACTTCTATGTGGTTAGCTGTCTGCGAAGTCCTTAGAGATCATAGCATCACAGAATTGTTTGGTTGGAAGGGACCTCAAAGATCATGTACTTCCAGCCCCCCTGCCATTGGCAGGGCTACTTCCCACTAGACCAGGTTGCCCATCCAACCTGGCCTTGGACACTTCCAGGGATAGGGCAGTCTCTTATTTTGGCAACCTGATCCATTTTCAGTGCCTGGTCCCTGAATGCTGTTTATTGAGGTTTTTCACTGATTTAGAGGTCCCTTTAACCAGGGAACCTTGGGGGAGGAAAGAGGGACCTGGTGGAGGTCAGAATCTCTCATGGGAAAAGCCAATAAGGGATGTGGTAGGGTTCAAACCATGGGATCTTTAAACACAGTGAAACCAGAAGTTGTGCTCAGATTGCATGAAGCGACAGAGCCGGTGCCGCTTTAGCCACTTTTAGCTGCCGGGGGCAAAAAAAAAAAAAAAAAGGCGTCGACCCAGCAGCAAAGGAAGACCAGGTTACAGTCACCACTACACATACATGTGGGAACCCAAACAGAGGTCCCCTGGCAAGATGAGGCTGTACGGGTGACAGACTGCAGCAAATGTCACAGTCTCTCACTCATCCCAGGATATGTACAGTGTGAGCAGGTAGATTATCTTCTTAACTGAGCAGCACAGCTGCAAGATGAGGTTGAAAGGCAGAAGTAGAAAGACAGAAGTAGAAAGGCTCAAGAGCATTAGGGAGGCTGAAATAGAGGTAGACTGGTGAAGTCAGGCTCTGCAGGCTGGACAACAGCTAAATAAGAGCCAGAATCAAGGGGCCCCTGTATCCTGCACCTCTCAGATTGAGGACAGAAGCCCAAGTAGAAGGGGTGAGTGGAGTCAAGTGAAGGATCATGGCAGACGGTGAGTACCACTCTTGCCTACCCCAGTTGCCAACAAGTAACAGATATAAGCCCATATTTGAAGACAGCCAGTCTAATAAGGATATAGAGGATACAGAACCCATACCAGAGATCCTAGCAAGGTTGCATAAATCCAGGAAGTCTTGCAGTAATATGGCAACCTCCTCCACTAAGAAGAGAAGGCTAGCAGTTATTGAAGACTCGCTCCTGAAAGGAACCTAAGGCCCAATATACGCAGCTGACCCTCATCACAGGGAAGTCTGCAGTTTACCTGGAGCCCAAATCAGGGATATCACTAGGGTGCTGACTAATCTGGTGAGATCAGATGACTATAACCCACTGCTGATCATCCAGACAGGTGGGGAGGAAGCTGTATTCCACAGCCTGAGGGGAATGAAGAAAGACCTTAAGGCATTAGGACGTTTGGTAAAAGTCTCTGGGGGGCAAATTTTATTCTTGTAATTTCTTCCATTTTGGGGTGAGGACACAGGCTGGAATAGAAGAATTCAATCCATCAACGCCTGGCTACGAGACTGGTGTTACAGACAGGGCTTTGGGATCTTTGATAGCAAGTGGTTTTATCAGGAGCCAGACCTCGCAGATACACATGGGAGGGGTTTATCTCAGAGAGGAAAAAGGGTTCTGGGGCAGGAGTTGGCAGAACTCATTCAGAGGACTTTAAACTGGATTCGAGGGTGGGGGCGGGATAGTTGATGGGAGAGCACCAGTGGGGCAGAGCTCTGGTCCTAATGAAACCGGGTGGCCTCCCGCTGTCCTAGGGTGAAATCAGAGCGCTCAGCTTGCTCCCTGAAATGCCTGCACACCAATGCACACAGCATGGGGAATGAGCAAGAGGTGCTAGAAATCTGTGTCCAGTCAGGTGATTATGATCTGGTGGCACTTTCGGAGACCTGGTGGGACAGCTTACATGACCGGAACGTGGTCATGGACGGCTGTGTCCTTTTCAGGAGGGACAGGTCAGCAAGGTAAGGTAATGGAGTTGCTCTTTACGTGAGAGAGCAACTGGAGTGTATTGAGTTCCGTCCAGGGGCACATGAAGAGAGAGTTGAGAGTTTGTGGGTGCAGATCAAGGGGCAGGCTGGCATGGGTGACACTGTTGTGGGTATCTATTACAGGCCACCAGATCAGAATGAAGAAGTTGATGAGGTCTTCTGCAGGCAGCTGACAGCAGCCTTACAGCTACAGGCCCTGGTTCTCACAGGGGTTTTTAACTACCCTGATATTTGCTGAAAGACCTACTCAGCCAGCCATCCACACCCCAGGAGGATCCTCCAGTGCATTGTTGACAATTTCCTGATGCAAATGGTAGAGGAGCCCACTAGGAGACGAGCACTGCTCTATCTTGTACTCACCAACAAGGAGGGTCTGGCTGAAAGAGTGAGATGGGGGAGTTCAGGGTCTTGTGTGGTAGGAACAGAATAGCTAGCAGAATCACAACCCGGGACTTCAGGAAGGCCAACTTTGTCCTTTTCAAGCAATTGCTAGGGGAAATCCCATGGGACAGGGTACTGGCAGGTAAAGGGGCCCAAGACAGTTAACATTCAAAGACTACTTCTATGAAGCCGAAGTTTCAAAGCATTCCAACAAGTAGGAAGTCAAGGAAGGGAGCCAGAAGACCTGCATGATTAAACAGAGAGCTGGTGGGCAAACTGAAGAAGAAGAAGAAAGCCTATAGGTCATGGAAGGAGAGGATGGCCACTTGGGGTGATTACAAGGCTGTGGTGACAGAATGTGGGGATGCAACTAGAAAGGCCAAGGCCTCCTTGGAATTAAACCTTGCAAGAGACGTCAAGGGCAACAGAAATGGCTTCTTCAAATACATTGCAGGTAAAATTAAAACTAGAGGCAACATAGGGCCCCTGCTGAATGAGGTTGGTGCCCTGGAGACAGAGGATACAGAGCAAGCAGAGATACTGAACACCTTTTTGCCTCTGTCTATTCTTCTGGGGGCTGTCCTGATATCAAGCCCCAGACCACTGAGGCCCCAGACGATTTTTTGAGACAAGAGAGAAGCTTGCCCTGGTTGATGAGGACTGGATCAGGGATATGTTGAGCAAACTAGATGGACATACATTCACAGGCCCTGATGGGATGCACCCGCAAGTGCTGAGGAAGACAGCAGACTTCATTGCTAAGCCACTGTCCATCTTCTTTCCAAGTCATGGGGATCATGAGAGGTGTCTAGGAACTAGAGGATAGAAATGTCACTCCAATTTCAAAAAGGGAAAGAAGGAGGACTCAGGTAACTGCAGACCAGTCAGCCTCATCTCCATTCCAGGAAACGTGATGGAACAATTTATCCTTGATGCTGTCTCCAGGACATCAAGGGCAAGAGGGTTATTAGGGACAGTCAGCATGGCTTCACCAAAGGGAAATCATGCTTGACCAACGTGATAGCCTTTGATGAGGGTATAACCAGGTGGATAGATGATAGCAAAGCAGTAGATGTGATCTATCTTGACGTCAGTAAGGCATTTCTCATGGTCTCCCACAGCATCCTTGCAGCCAAACTGAGGCAGTGTGATCTAGAAGGTCGGGTAGTGAAGTGGATCGTGAACTGGCTGCAGGACAGAAGCAAGAGAGTAGTGGTCAATGGGACAGAGTCTGGTTGGAGGCCTGTTTCTAGTGGAGCCCCGCAAAGGGTTGGTACTGGGACCAGTTCTATTGAATCTATTAATTAATGTCTTGGTTGAGGGATTAGGGTGCACTGTCAGCAAGTTTGCTGATGACACAAAGCTGGGAGGAGTGGCCGACACCCCAGCAGACTGTGCTGCCATTCAGTGAGACCTGGACAGGGTAGAGAGCTGAAATTTAATGAAATATAACCAGGGTAAGTGTAGAGTCTTGCATCTGGGCAAGAACAACCCCAGGTACCAGTATAGTCTTGGGACTGACCTGTTGGAGTGGAGTGTAGGAGAAAGGGACCTGGGGGTCCTGGTGGCCAGCAGGATGACTATAAGCCACCATTGTGCTCTGGTGGACAAGAGGGCCAACAGCACCCTGGGGTGGATCAGAAGGGGGCTGGTTGGCAGATCGAGAGAGATTCTTCTCCCCCTCTATTCTGCCCTTCTGAGACCACACCTGGAGTATTGTGTCCAGTTCTGCGCCCCTCAGCTCAAGAAGGACACAGAACTGCTGGAAAGAGTCCAGTGTAGAGCCACGAAGACGATGAAAGGAATAGAAAACCTCCCTTATGAGGAAACAGTGAGGGAGCTGGGTCTCTTGAGCCTGGTGGAGACTGAGGGGTGACCTTATTAATGTCATATAAAGAGTGGGTGTCAGGAGGATGGAGCCAGGCTCTTCTCAATGTCATCTAGTGATAGGACAAGGGACAATGGGTGTAAGCTGAACATACGAGGGTCCACATCAATATGAGAAAGAACTTCTTCACAGTGAGGGTGATAGAGCACTGGAACAGGCTGCCCAAGGCCCTTGTGGAGTCTTCTCCACTGGAGACGTTTAAAACCCACCTGGATATCATAGAATCATGGAATCATAGAATCACTACGGACTGGAAGGGACCTCGAAAGGTCATCTAGTCCAATCCCCCTGACACAGCAGCATCACCTAAACCAAGTCACACAGGAACTCATCCAGTCGGGCCTTGAATATCTCCAGTGAGGGAGACTCCAAAACCCCCCTAGGCAGCCTGTTCCAGTGCTCTGTCACCCTCACTGTGAAGAAGTTCCTTCTCAGGTTGATGTGGAACCTTCTATGTTCCAGCTTACAACCATTGCCCCTCGTCCTATCACTACATTGACACTGAGAACAGCCTAGTTCCATCCTCCTGACACCCACCCCTCAAATATTTATAGACATTAATGAGGTCACCCCTCAGTCTCCTCTTCTCCAAGCTAAAGACACCCAGCTCCCTCAGCCTCTCCTCGTAAGGGAGGTGCTCCATCTCTTTCATCATCTTCATTGCCCTACGCTGAACTCTCTCCAGAAGCTCCACATCCTTCTTGAACTGAGGAGCCCAGAACTGGACACAATACTCCAGATGTGGTCTCACCAGGGCAGAGTAGAGGGGCAGAAGAACCTCTCTTAATCTGCTAACCACCCCCCTTCTAATCCACCCCAGGATGCTGTTGGCCCTCTTGGCCACAAGAGCACATTCCTGGCTCGTGGTCATCCTGCTGTCCCTCCTCCGGACCTGCTCCATCAGGTTCATGTTCTTGGGCATTTGGCTCAAGGTTGAAGTGTTACCTTCTGAAAGCACCTTACTTGATTTCAAGGGTCTTTTCATACCGAAGCAGCAAGACATGCTGCAAGTTATGTGCATGTGCCTCACAGAATCACAGGTTTAGGGAGGCACATGGACATGCACAGACGGTCAGACTTGAGAGATTTCTTTGAATCTAAAGAAGAGAAACTCCTATCTGTCATGTTAGTAGTAGAGTTGTAGTGTAGGTCCTTGTCTCCATCCTTCCCTCCTGGGTCACCACTAACATCGTGGGTCAGAGACCCCAAATATGTTTCAACCAAGAGCTTTTAGCTAAAGCATCAGACATAAAGGGAGGGTTTAACAAACCCACTGATGGATCCACAGGCAGTGAAACCACTGACTCTGTTTGGGGAAGAAAAGCACCAAGACATTTTAATTCACTCCCCTCTATGTCATTTTTCACCACATCACACTAAAGACATGCAACTTGTTGGGAGGATCATCATTTTTACTTTCGCAAATAGTAATGTAAATGTTAACTTTGTTTTTATTTCCCCGCTTGGTTTTTAAAAGGAAAATAAAATAATTGGCCAGATGTCTTTGAGATCTGGTGATAAATTACCCAGTACAGGAGCCTGACATCTGGTAGAAGTTCTTCTTTCTGCAAAGCTTTTTTAAAGCAACAGTAAAAATTCATGTATCTGAGGTAAACTGTCATACTACCCCCAGGGGACTCTCACAGATTTCTCCCATTAGCACAGTGCAAGGACTCTACTGGGGCTGCTCACCCAATGAGCAGAAAACTACACCAGTGGCATCTGCAAAATCCCAAAAGATGGGGAGAAGAAGACTAATAGGAATTATTTTTAGTTTAGACAGGACCACGCTCAAAGTCTTTCTAGCTCCTTCCTAGAAAATTCACACTATGGTAATAAACAACCTCGATGGCAGGGGGGTGAGTGAAATAATTCAAGCTCATGAGGTGGCATTGTGTTATGAGCTGGGTTTCTTGGCTTTAAGTGTCATGGCAGCTTTCCCTTGAGAAGGGTACTTGTGTACAATATAAAGGATAAAAACCTCCCTCATTTTCTGAAGCATTGCAGGTCCCTCTGTTTCCAGAAACTTGAGTGGCACTTCTATGTGAGAGTTGGATAAATAAACATCGCTTGTCTCAGCTTTCCCTGGCACCATTGGCTCACACAAGACTTCTCGCAGTATAGGAAAGAACTTGCTGAGTTGAATGTATTAATTATGGGCTAAATAGTGACAGTTGTGCTCTTACCTGTCCTAGGACAATGCCAAAACAGAGCCAAGACCTTTACAATTCTGTTTTGTGTTCTCTTGACAGTGTGCCAAAACAAAAGTGATGTCATCTGAGCAAGTATCATTCATATTGTGCCTAGAACAACTTCGGTGTGTTTATATTTCTTCAAATGTAATCTCAAGCATTTAAAAAAGCCCTGTCAGTGAGATCTAAGCATCAGTCTCTAGACAATTCTTGCTGCTATTAAGAATTGCATAACAAACTGATGGTTACGAGTCCAAGTAATAAACTAGTAAGCAAAAACAGACTATTTGGCTAGAAAAAGGGTGACTGAGTGTCTTGTTTTCCTTTGAGCTGTGTAGAGAAAAGCTCTTCCACAGAGCACCAAAGCTTTTAGAAGAGAAGAGATTGAAATAGGTGATTGAATGTACCCTTCTAGAACAAATGTTTGACTAATACTTTACCCAGGAAATTAAGTAAAGGGCAAAGCAGAGACATTCTTTGCTAAACAGTCTTCTGTTCTTGTGAAGGTACCTTATGAATTGGGCTGGCTGGTGCTGAGAAGTACCTGACTTACTGAGGTAGGCTGGGGAGAGGGCTCCATAACAAGAACATTTTAAACTGCTGTTGGTCTCTCTGTATCCATTCTGTGCTCTTTAAAGGTTTATGTAGCATCTCTGCATAAGGCAGTTTGAAGTGAGAATGCTGTGGTATGGGTCTTTTTCTGAAAGCAAGAAAATCTCTGTACCCCCAGTCCCAGTATCAGTATGCTGCTTCAGAGAGAGCTGTATTGATGCTATTCATTTTCTCTTCATGTATTGCGACTTCACTGCAAGGTCACCGCTGGCACCTCAAAGCCCGGTCTGTTTGGAATGGCCAAGCGGGAGACCGGTACCTTGACACTCACCTGGAGAAGCGTAGGTGGATGGAATGGAGGATCATGGAAGCACTGGAGAGAATGATGTTCCTCCTGTAAGTAGTAGTACTGCAAACGTCAAAGACTGTAATATACGACAGAGTAAATCACCAAGAGCTGACCAAAGGCCCAGCAACCACAAGCAGAACAGGGCAGGGCATTCACTCCACAGAGTCAGGGCAGGGCATGGCCCCCTCGGCAGAGCCCCAGCTGCAGAAGAGCCAGTGTGCAAAAGGACAACCAGGCTGGGCAAGGGGGAGAGGAGCAAAGTACAATGTCCTTTTTCCTCATTCTTCAAATCAGATGTTTCTGTTATTTCTGACAGGTTTCAGAAGTAAACATCAATAGGACCTAGAGAAGCAGAGCTAGACCTGCACACGGGCAGTTTTTGTGTACTCTTCCTCTTCCCTCTTGTCTCTTTTGTTTCCTCTTCCCTCCTGTCTCTTATTCTTCTGAGGAGACTATTCTGACTAAGACAATAGCAGGCTCCTTTGATACTGGCTCTCTTTGTGCCAGCCCACCAGCAGGAGATGCCTTGTTAAGCCAGAATGAAGATAAAGTCCTCTAAGAACAAGGCAGTGGGGGAAGTGGGAGGTAGCTACCCACAAAGTACCACTCCAGTTCTCTCTAATTTTGTGGCTTTCCCAGCCGAGTTGTGGTCACAGCTGACACAAGACAACGGGTTCCTGGTGGATCCTCACCACTGCATGGTACTTGCAAAATCTGCCAGGTTCCTGAGGAACAGCCAGGAGCTGGGTAGGCAGGAACAGCAGTTGGCATCAGTTGCTGAAATCAGACAGCCCCAAAGACTGCCTGGCTGGCTGCTGGTGGTGTCCGCATTGCATTTGATTTGCAGCTGTTTCCCAGGTAGAGGATTTGTGTGAGGTGCAGGTCTGAATCTAGAATTATGTTCAGCACAGGAATATTTTAATTCTGAGAGTTCTGGTTCAGACTGCAAAAGAAAAATCCCTCAACTTTTATCAGAAGGGCTTCGAGGGTAGGGTTTGAACATATTCATACTGTTTCTTTCAATCTGTACAGCACTGCTGCCACTAGAATCTGTGTGCTGCTTCTGAAAGAGAGTGGCAGACAACACAACACGTATGTACAATGCAAAACTTGTCACTTCTGCAGGCAGAGCTATCACCCTAGCTACAGGTGTGGAAGTGCCAAGGAGGGCATTGCACTTGTCTGGATTTGCTTTTTTTTCTCCCTTAAAGCTTCCTACAGCATCCTTGTGCAGAACACACTCAAGGCAGAAGTACAGCTGAACAGACAGATGATGCAGTAAGGGATGATGTGTATCAGATGGCACTATGTAGTGGGCATGCTGGTGTGGTTGATGGTTGGACTTCATGATCCTAGATGTCTTTTCCAACCCTTACGATTCTATAACTAGCAGGGAAGTAAAATCTGTAGTGATCTTTCTCACCCACTCAAATGCTTTGCTGTACGCTGAGAGAGAATGCAGGAGGACACTCTTGTGAGCAAAGAGGTGGCAGAGTTTTCTGCATAAAAAGAACCTCCTGGCAGCATGCCTGAGGAAGCAAAAGCTGGAGTTCTCTGGGCCACCATGGGGCCTGAGTGACTTGGAGGGGATGCATTGTGAGGTTTCCTGTGAGCACCAGTGTTAGTTCTCTGTGAATAGCAGAGCCTCTGAAAAATGGCTTTGAGATCTGAGTTCCCGGCTGCCATTTTTGGAAAAGGTGTCATATGAGCAATGGTTTGATAACTCCTTCTTCTTCACCTCAGCAGTTTCTCTTGCTCCTCTTCCACTCTCTGCCCCTCCTTTGCAGAGGCAGAGCTAACCGGCTGCTGCTGGGAGCAGGGTACTTCCCTGGGAGGCCTGGAGCTGCAAACTATTTAGTCTACATGTGCTTTTTTGGATTTCTAACCTGATGAAACCTTGCTCCAGATCCTCTCTGGAGCAAATGAAGCAGGAAATGGCATTTTCTGCACTTTCTTTGCCTCAGCGTCACCCTGCACCCCGTCCGATGGGAGGCACCGTGACTGAGAAACACGGAGGGG
The DNA here is from genome assembly GCA_013400115.1 of Rhinopomastus cyanomelas. Classification (NCBI taxonomy): domain Eukaryota; kingdom Metazoa; phylum Chordata; class Aves; order Bucerotiformes; family Rhinopomastidae; genus Rhinopomastus; species Rhinopomastus cyanomelas. Next base: position 110,529 of record VXBP01002426.1, read on the forward strand.
ACTTGCCCCCCCTCTTCAGTTTTCTTCTGACAAATGTAGGCTTCATCAATCCTTCCATTCATTTCCCTCAGAAGTGTGAATTACAAGAACATTCAGGGGTTTAAGCTAAGCAGATTACAGACACTGGGTGCACAAGCATCAATTTATTTATTTTTATTACTGATAATTCTTCCAAGAGATTGATTAATAGGAAACGATCTCCATCGCCTAGGCCTGTGGTCAGGACTGGGCTGTTTCATCCTGAGCCGCTCGAGGTGGAAACGTCTAGCTGTGCTGCCAGGGGCATGTTTTACTCTAGAGGAGGGAAAGGAGGAAATTCTTGCTGCTTCAAACCTTGCTGTGCTTTTTGTGCACCTCCTTGAGGCAGATCTCAAAGATGGGGATGAATCAGTCCCTTCAGAGATGCTATTTTAGACCAGAGAGTGGCTTGTTCTGTTTCAAATAGGTAACAAACGTGCAGCTTGTGCTTTCAAGAGCTGAGTCTTAAAAATTAGTAATAATCTCATCATGAAATTAAAATCTCCATGGGAGTTCATCTTCCATGGTTGAGTCTACGCATCTCTTCTGTCCCTTATGGTGCTCCCAGTCACAGAGCACTTGTGGCAGGGTGCACAAGCAAAAACTGTAAGTCCCCAAAGTGGATGGAGAACTGGGGGGGGGCAGACCTTGAAAAAGCTGAAGAGACCTTTGGATCCCTTCCTTGAGTCCCAAAATAACTCCTTACTTGTTCATCACCAACAGATGGGAAGATAATGGGTGGTAGATCCTCTAGTTACTGTGCCAGAGTGGAAAGAGTGGAAAATAACAATGAGCACACATTTGGGTTATTTAAAAGCCTAGTCTGTCTTTTGTGGTAGCTGGGGGTATGGCTGGTGTCAGAACCTGAGGCTTACAAGCTCAGGAGACAGGAAAGCCTGCAGAGGTGCTCAGGGACAAGCAGTGTATCAGGGTGTAAAAAAAGAGCCTCATCTCATGTACTTGATTGTGAGAGTGCAAAGCCCTTCCCTGGAGCAAACGCTGATAATGCTGCTTGTGGGATGCTGTGGCTGGACCTTCCCACAGGACTCTGTCTGCAGCTTCCTCTCACTAGTGAAAGCGAGCAAGTGGGAAATCTACTGGTCCTGTCAATCACAGCTTCCCCAAGCAACAGCAGGACAAAATTGGCAGGGTTCTTGTCAGTTTAGCTGCTGCCCATAGGGTACCGATTATCATTAATGAGTCCTATTGATTTCGCTGCGCAGCTTCTCGGGAGCAACAGGAGAAGCCTGTTTGCAGGCTCGGAAACGCAGCACAGCGAGCAGTGGCTCACGTTTGAGAGTTACCCGTGTGGGGCCGCGTTTTTGTTGTTGTTGTTTTGTTTTGTTCAAATTAAAGGTTAGAGTTTGCAGAAACGGATGGCTTTGGGAGCTACATCCTTTCCCAGTCACACCAGGAAATCATTCTACTTATCACTGGTGAGTGGGTGAGCGTGTTTCTCAAGCTTTCACAGAGAGGCTTCAAGAGAGGGAAGGAGCTGTGATAAGGCTGTCTCTGGGGTCTCTGGGCCTGACGCTTTCAAGACAGCCTGGTTTTTGGTCGTTCTGGTATTGGTTAGCTGCACTGCTTCCCCCATGAGGACCGTGTTCTTTGCCCTGTCTTCTTAGCAGCCATCCTTGTTGTAAGGTGTGGAAATTAAGCCCCCAGATTCAGAGTCCTAACGAGGGTAGTGTGTGGAAGGATTCCCCTTTCACCTAGACATTACGTCTCCAGCTCAGTCTCCCGCACCCCTCAGCCCTGGTAACAGATGCCAGCAAGAACAAGTGCTGTTTGTTTGTTTGCATCTTGCTATAAATCTGAAAAGAGCAAAGTTTCTGTGCTTTTTGTGGGTTTTTTAAAACAAAACAGATGTTTCCCAACATTTTTTTCCCCTCTTGGTTGAAAGCCCTTAGTTTCTGTCAAAACACTCGGCCACTTTTTAACTAGTTGTACTGGGGTGGCCAGTGGCATCCTGGTGCCTGAGGTCTGAGTCCACAGGGGGTCTGCAGCTCCCGGAGTAATTCCAGAGCGTGGGAGGCGGGATCTTGGGATTAACTCCATCCTCTCCACACATGCTGTTCTCTTGACTTGTGAAAAACAGGCGAAGAAACAGTCTTCCCCCGCAGAGAGCTCCGTTCAAAACAAGCACTTCCTGTCCCTGCCCTCCCGCTGTCAGTGCTGTGAGCAGTGGTGTCTCCGCATGGGAGAGACGGCAGCTCCGTGACTCTTACCCTTTGGCCATCGCAGGCCTCTGCCTTTTAAGCCTGCACTTCTTGGGATCACCCTGGGTTTCTGAGCTGTGAGAACTTTGCATTGACAGGACAACTTGATCCTTAAGCCCGTTAGCCAGTTGCCAGCCCTGGCTGGAGGGATGGTGGGTAGTTCTGGGTGCAGACAGATGCCAGCTGTGCACAGCTGGCTGCGTCCTGCCACCAAACAAACCTGGCCCACAGGACTGGGGACTCGGATTCCCCATGGAAAGGTATCTCCCCTTGCTCTCGGCTGCGTGTACAGTCCTCTTGCTGCAGTATGGAAAGGCAGAGGGGGGTTTTAGCCCTTTGGGCAGGCAGGGGTGTGGGGTACAGCCGGGGCTGTGAATGCCTGGCTCACTGGGCTGCTCCAACCTGGTAAATCCCCTGTTCGTAGGGTAGATGTGGCCATGGCAAGTGCCTAGAAAACTTTCCACATCATTTGCAAAGCTGCTGTCAGAGTTAGGCCATCTTATACAGACTTTGCTTAAATGAAAGAGAAAAGGTGCTATGAAATGAAAACATTCTTTCACTTCCCCATCTCTTATCTCTCACTTAAAAGTAAAGGAAATAGAACATTTTAAGGCAGCTCTGTTTCTGTGGATTAAATGAATTCAAATACAGCTCCGTCCTTCCTTGATTTTCTGCCCTCAGCCACGTAAAGGGCCAGTCCATTGAAATATTGACTGTTGTTCATCTAAGAGTGGGATGTTTTTCATCTCTCAATGAACCACAGATCTTTTTTTGGTTGCCATCAGCTCTCTTTTTTAGCTGGTCCCAAGTCACACTTGGCCTTTGATGTGACAATGACTTTGTACAGGGGAAGGATCTGTACTAGAAGAATTGTTTCAAGAATTGATGAAGGGTGAAGAGAAATTGGCAGCATATCCTTTACAAAAAGAAGGAAAGACAGCACATCTTGGCGTAAACATGAAGGGGCAGGGATGCAGCTCTGTGGAGGCAGGAGAGAGCAGTGCACACAGGCCATCTTAAAGCCCTCTTAACAACATAGGTCATCTCCCCAGCTCTCCCATTGATTTCCTCCTGCAGTCCATCACCCCAGCTGCAGTTAAACCCGGTGTCCTCTATGTGACGCTGAACCGAATCAGATTTTGCTTTTAGTTGTTCGATCAAATGTTTTCTTGCTTGACCTTAGCAGGCGCACTTGGGACTTTCTCGTAATTGCCTCCCCGAGCTGAACTGCTGATACCTTCATTGGATTTGCGTAGGGTTTCAGAGGACTGTGTTTAAAATGCAGTGAGCCGCAGCAGTGCAAACAGCTCCAGTGTTTAAACAAGCATCCATTAGGGCAGGAAACAAGACAGCGCCAGCCCATTTGGTGCTCCTTAGGTCTGGCAGCTTAAGGGGGACCAGCACAGGGCAGCAGGGCTTGCTTGGGGTGGGCATGAGGGGGGAGCCGCAAATGCGGTGCTAAGAAAACAAGCAAAGCATCTCTGCAGTGTTGTGAGGACTGAACTGGGATGGGGGAGTGTGGAACTTGTGACTGGGGACATGTGCAGAGCTCATTAATAGCTCGTTATGTTCAAATTGCAGTCTCCCAGCAGACTGGCATTAACACGTGATGTGCTGGAGGAAGGGGCTACGGAAGAGCGGCAGGGATGTTTTAAGCAAGCTCTGACTTGGGTTTTTTCCCTTTTTTCCTTAACATTTAAAAAAGTGGAAAAAATAGTGTGTGGGGGGCAAGGTGCCAGCAAACCATGGTGCTTTGTGCATCAGCCCAGCACAGTACACTTCATCAAACAGGACCAGTGCTCAGCTGGGCTTATCGTAGTACCTGCTAGAATCTTTCAGGATTTCTAATAGACCTCCTTTATTTTCAGGAGTGCTTAACTCAGCTGTAAAATTTGGCTCAGTGTGAAACTTCCAGCATTCAGGATCTCATCGCAGGATTGATTCACCTGCCACCCCCGACCAGGAGGACTGGAATGGGGTGTTCATGCAGTGGAGGGGTACTTGGACATTTTGGTGCCTCCATAAGTTTGTAGGTAGTATTATGTCTGAACTACTTTCTGCATGCTTCTCTGCTGAAATAGCCTTTGTTGTATCCTCAGCTGGAGCACTGTACTCATTTAGCTTATCAGCTGATAAGCTGCAGTCATTAGCCTATCATCTGACATCAGTGTCCTTATTGGCACTTCTGCAGGACCACATCTGTTTTTCTGATACAATCTTGGCTGCCATGTTGCTGGGAAAACAACAGCCCGTTGCTAGCTTTAGGGCCAGTTACTCCTTGGCTTCCTATATCAAATCCTCTTAGAAAATAACAGGCAACCCCCAACAACAGCTTGCCCAGGAAAGAACAATCAGTCAAGGACTTTCTGCATCACGCTGTCCTCTGGGCTCCAAGGTGCTGAATCGCGTGGCTTATCTTGCCAAAGTGTATTTGAGAAGGCTGGTGTCAGGAGAGGGCCAGAGGATGCCTTTCTGTAGGACTCCGAAGCACTGAGCTTTGGTGTAGAAAGGTTTTACTGACAGGTACCTACGGGGTTTGTTTTTCTGCAGACACTTAGCCATTGTGATGTTGCATACAACAATCACATTAGCAGGGGAAGTGTTTGAGGAGACTTGTGTAGGCAAACTAAAACTCATTCTTCGACTCCTTGTGTGCTACAAGAGCAAAACAATGGTTGAGTTAGCTCTGACCCTTACAAATGTCTTGCAAGCCATAGATCTAGGCTCAGACTGCATGTTGTGTTTGAACTGTATGGCCCAGGCTATTTGTTATATATTTATCCTTCCTCGTAAACTTTCTTTGGCTTTTATGGAGCATTATTGGAGCCCTCCAGTGGCCAAAACACTCATTCTGAGGAATGGAACTCAGGTCCTGCCAAGGAGGTTGACTTTTCCCATTCCTGATTAAGGCATCGTTTTTGTGATTTCTTTGGATTCTGAACTAATGTACAAGTTTGAGGCACACTGGTGCGTGCAAAAGGTGAGGACAGCTAGGGAAAAGAACAAATATTCTCTCTGCGTAGCTAGGCTCTCCGTATGCTCATCCTGGATTTCCCAGAAGTTCCTGAGTTGATTTCCTTAAGTGAGTTGATCAGTGCTGTGATGCTCTATGTGATGTGGCTGCTCTGTTCCCTGGCAAAGTCGTACAGGGTGTTGTCTTTTGTACCAGGGGCTCAGCAAGTTAAAGATTTTGGTTTCAGTGCTCCTTTGGCTGCAGCTCCCACTGGTGCCTTTCTCTTGCCTTGGTGCTTCACTGTGATGCCCACTCTGTGAACGAAGTATCTTCTTTTTGTACTGTATTCCCTGGGTATTGATGGTAAAGAAGAGTTCTCCTTATAAAGAATGTGGAGATTGTCTAGAAAAACAAACAGCTAAAATCTCTCCTTATGCTTCCTTATGTTTGGTGTGAGGATTATCATCACAGTTCCTCCTTTCAGATACCAAGCTGCAATAATAAAAGACTTTTGGAACCTAGAATCAGATTGGCAGGTCATGTTGGAACTGAGAGTTTTGGGAGGAGGCAGAGTATGAGGAGAAATTGTATTCATTTGTGTATCTCTTTAGCAGGACAGCAGCATTTATTCAGTGTTCAAAAAGCAGTTAAGCAAGTGCTTAAGGCTCTTATTTCTGCACCATTCCCCATTATTTGGAGTTCACTGGAAATGAGTTTGCATTGTACAGCTGCAGCTTCATAAAGTCATGATTTTCCTTCAGAACTAGAATGTTAAACACAGGTAAAAGGAAGGTTCTGTTACTTTTACATTAGTAAAAGCTTTGAAGCAGCTTTTCTTCTGCAGGCACTGTGGGTCTAAGAACTGTTGTGTTGGGTCATCTCGAAGGTGCATCCTCTCTACACCACAAGGCAGTAAGCAGAGTGTAAGAAACCAAGCCGGCACAGTCAGCCTCCTCTGGCTCATCTTCCCAGCTTCCAGCCAGCCCACATGTAAGAACCCTTGCTGGGCCCATCTGTAGGCAGTTTGCATTTGCAGCCCCCTGCACTGATGAAGGTTCCTTCTTGTTCTTACAAGGTAGAGTGACAATGGGGAAAGCCAAGGGATGGCTACAGCAGAAACTTGTTGCTTGTAATGCAGCCGAGGGTAAAGCGTGCAAATCCCCCTGACTGGCAGTAGATGGAATTCCTAGAGCAACCCCAGGCATCATTTCCTTTCACAGTTTCTATGTGAATTTGAGAACTGTTGGAGGAGATGGACATCCAGCTCCAACTGACTTTTTGAGGACACTCCTTATGGGGTCAGGTTTTCCTCCTGGCCTTTTCCAAGACCAGGAGAAGTACTGAGAAGAAAGCAGTCATATAGGTGGGGAGGGGCTGGTGACACCATATGAATATGCACTGAGGATGGGGCTAAGAGAGGCTTTGGAACTTGAGAAGGAAAGCCCTTAATGTAGTGCCACTTCCATCTTCTGCAGCCACAGCACTTACATGTGAGGTTGTGAGAGTTGAACTGGGAAAGTATGACAAACAGTAACAGGAGAGAAAAATTATGGGACCCTGCCATGGCAGCGGTAGCACGTAGCTCCTGATGGGGCAGCATCGTGAGAGCAGCCTTTACTGAGAGGCGCTGGAGTGTAAGCTAGCAATGCCACAGCACACAGGCTGCCTGCAGCCCTGCTGCGCTGAGGCTGAGAGAGGTGAATCTGTATGATTTAGTGGTTTACTCTGAATCCTGGTGGTTTGAAATTGTGCTAGACAGTTGTCTGTGTGCAGAGACAACATTCCTGGGCAGGGCTCTGCATCCACAGTGCTCCTCCACAGCTACCTAGGGAGACTTTCACTCAGCACCCAGTTAGTAGCTTGTACTCTGCTAACATTGCTGGCTTCTGTGTGGAGACAACATCCCTGGGGAGATTATGCTGCTGTACAGAGACACTGGGAACACTTGAGGGGAAAAAAATATCTGCTCTAGTTTCAGGCATTGCAGTCCTTTCTCATTAGCAGGGACGGGAGAAGGCTGACACCACTTTGCTGATGAGTCAGGAAAAATCTTCTGTGTTGGCAGTGTCAAATGCTTCTAAGATGATTATTGAGGCTCTGCATTTGGAGCTGGGCAATACCAGACAGGTTTGGCTTTGGCAAATACAAAAAGAAAGAGTATTAGTGACTTACATCCCCAGACACGCTGAGAGCCATGGTCTCCTGCAAGTCCTCCAGCTGCCAGGACCACAATATTCGAGGCTGGTCTCCTGTCTTCCACCTGGCGTTGAACACGAGTCAGTCTGGGGCAGCTGTGCATTGTAAGACTGGGTCCTTAATGTAATTCTGAAATATGCTAATTGCCAGCCTTTTGTTTCCGTTTGACAGTTTTGGAAAGCTTAGAAGAAAGGAAGAAAAACAAGAGAGTATTGTAAATAGCCCTAGGAAAAACCTCAACCTGCTGCCCATGTAATTTCCTTTTAAGCAAACTTTCGTACTGTGGTACCTTCGATCACACAGCAGATTTGTACACAGCCCTGTCTGCCCTGTATCAACGTGGTTTTCCAGCTTTTCTTGTGTGCTTGCTCGTAGTTGCAGTTGTTACTAAGGCTACTACAGATGGTAGTAAAAAAATCATAGAGGTTGTAAGGGATCTCCAAAGGTCACTTAGTCTAAGCCCCCTACACCAAGCAGGGCCATTACTCACCAGACCAGGTTGCCCAGAGCCCCATCCAGCCTGACCTTTAATGGCTCCAGGGATGGGGCTTCAGCCACCTCTCTGCACAGCCTGTTCCAGGGTTCCCCCACCCTCAGACTCAAGAACATTTTCTTCCAGTCCAGCCTCAATCTGCCCTTTTCCATCTTCAAACCATGACCCCTCGCCCAGTCATTCTCTCCCCTGGTGAACAGGCAAGACGAAAGACGTGCTTGCTAACCCCAAGTCTTGCCTGTATATCTGTGCTCTCTGTGCATTTGGTCAAAATACTTGTTTTGCTCTCGACAGACTTTGCTTAAACCATCATGGTTGTAAGTTATAACCATTTAAACCCACAGCCCTTCCCCCAATTCTCCCCTTATCCTTGCTTCTTTTAAATAGGCTAGAAATGATGAAGCATGTAAGTAATTAGGCAAGACCTTGGAGCTGCACAGGCTTCTTTGCCTTGGCTCTACAAGTTCAGCCTCTTTCCAAGAGCAAATGTAATATAATTATAGAGCAAATGATGAAGACTTGAAGCTGCTCTTTGTTGTAGAGTTTAGTGAGACAAAACTGAAGCCTCTGGAAATAAAACTGGACGAAGGACCTAACCCGCACAAACAGAAATCTTTATTAAATGCAGATGTCAACAGCAGCACCATGTCATTAGTGTCCTAATTTGACTGGACAAATAATATTGGTGGCTTGGGGGGTGTCCAGATGCAGGCATCTGACAGTGGATGCCTCTCTCTGAGCTAGTTACCAAGGCTCCCTTTAAGGTCAGTGGAGAGAAAAAGACACTTCTAGATCCTGACTAATCTCAGTCCTATCACAGCCTGGTATAGGGGCATAAATTGCGTCCTTAAGGCTGGAATGAACTGACTTGTTCTTCCCTGCAACTTTCTTATGGTGCCTAAAGAGGTTCACAGCATCCTTCTGTTGGTTCACACTGTTCACAGCTCCCTGCCCCTACCTCCTTTTTACCTGAATGGCAAAGAAGAAGTGATCCAAGAAGGTACAAGGCAGTTTATATTCCTATTGGTTGGGCACAGGATTTAGGAGATTTGAGTCCAGTTGTAACCCTACCACTGACTTCATATAGAGCTTTAGGCAAGCTTCCTGCTCTGTTTCCTTGTATTAAACCTCCACATTGCACTTATGTTTGCATCTAAATGACAAGCACGTTTCAGTACCAAGAGAAGGTTTATTGGTTTGGGGTGGGAGGGGGTTGGCACACAACTAAGGCTTTTATTATATAGATTCTGCCACCTCTCTTGTAATCCAAGACAAACATCCACATAACTTCAGTACTAGCTTAAAAGGACTTTGTCTCCAGACTAACAAATGAGAAGTGTCTTATTACTAGATCATGGAATCGTAGAATCCTTAGGGATTGGAAGAGGCCTTGACAGCTCATCCACTCCAATCCCCCTGCCACAGCAGGACCACCTAGACCAAGCTGGACAGGAACATATCCAGGTGGGTATTAAACATCTCCAGAGAAGGAGACTCCACAACCTTCCTGGGCAGCCTGTTCCAGTGCTCTGTCATTCTCACTGTGAAGAAGTTCCTTCTCATATTGATGTGGAACCCCCTCTGTTCCAGCTTGCACCCATTGCCCCTTGTCCTATCACTACATGACACTGAGAAGAGCCTGGCTCCGTCCTCCTGACACTTACCCTTCAAATATTTATAGACATTAATGAGGTCACCCCTCAGTCTCCTCTTCTCCAAGCTAAAGAGACCCAGCTCCCTCAGCCTCTCCTCAGAAGGGAGGTGCTCCACCTCCTTCATCATCCTCGCTGCCCCACGCTGGACTCCCTCCAGCAGTTCCACATCCCTCTTGAACTGAGGGTCCCAGAACTGGACACAATACTCCAGATGTGGTCTCACCAGTGCAGAGTAGAGTAGAGTAGATGGCTCATCACTCCTAGAGCAGGGAAAAAGGTGGGAATTAGATGTCTTTTAAGAAGGAAAATAAGATTAGTGGAGAACCAAGGCTTATCTGATAGTGAACTACAACATCTTGTGCTTCATAGTGCCAAGTGGTTTAGAAAAGAGCTGGAGCATTCTCAGTGCCTCAGTGTTACCTACAGCATCCAACAATAGCAAATGCTTTTTGTTTTATCATCTTGTGTTTATTTGAGACTGCTAAAGGCACAAATTCTCAGACGTGAATGGGACTTGATGTTTAGATGTCGTTTGGATTATCATAGAATCATTAGGGATTGGAAGGGACTTCAAAAGATCATCTAGTCCCCTCCCCCTGACACAGCAGGATCACCTAGCCCAAGTCATACAGTCAGTCTGGGTTAGAAGGGACCACAGGATCATCCAGTTCTAATTCCCCTGCCATGGGCAGGGACACCCCATGGTGTACATGGTGTACAGCCTGGTACATCAGGCTGGCCAGAGCCTTATTCAGCCTGGCCTTAACCACCTCCAAGGATGGAGCCCCAACCACTTCCCTGGGCAACCCATTCTGGGCTCTCACCACTCTCATGGTGAAGAACTTCCTCCTCACATCCACTCTAAATCTACCCATCTCCAGCTTTGCTCCATTCCCGCTAGTCCTGTCGCTACCTGACATCCTAAAAAGTCCCTCCCCAGCCTTTTTGTAGCCCCCTTCAGATACTGAAAGGCCACACTAAGGTCACCTCGGAGTCTCCTCTTCTCCAGACTGAACAGCTCCAATTCTTTCAGTCTGTCCTCATAGGAGAGGTGCTCCAGCCCTCTGATCATCCTCGTGGCCCTCCTCTGCACACACTCCAGCATGTTCACATCCTTCTTGTAATCTTGGACGCTCTGGTCTCACCAGATTGAAGTAGAGGGGGAGAATCACCTCCCTCGAGCTTCTGGCCACACTTCTCCTGATGCAGCCCAGGATCAGGTTTGCCTTCCAGGCCACAAGTGCACACTGCTGGCTCACGTTGAGCTTTTGGTCCACAAGCACCCCCAAGTCCCTCTCCTCAGGGCTACTCTCCAGCCAGTCACTGCCCAGCCTGTATTTGTGCTTGGTATTGCCTTGACCCAGATGCAGGACCTTACACTTAGTCTTGTTGAACCCCATCAGGCTGGCTTGTGCCCACCTTTCTAGCCTGTCCAGGTCCCTCTGGATGGCATCCCTGCCCTCCAGTGTGTCTGCTGCACCACACAGCTTGGTGTTGGATTAACTGCTGACATATGCTTAGTATGCAGAGATTGCAGAGATGAGAGCTCCTGTGACTCTGTCGAGCCTCAGCCACCTGTGCATGTGTGCACATGTGCGCAAAAGGCAGGCAACCTTTTCTTTTGCCAGTGAAAGGAGGAAGTAAAACAAATCAGTGTTGTGCAGCATGGGCATGTATGGACATGATAACATTAGGATTTGGAGCACCTTCCCTTGGAGGGATGCTTTCAAAATACACTCACAGGTAAAAGTACCTGAGAGCGTCCTGTGTTGCAGTCCCAACTTGCTGGGGATCTAACCGGCTAGGTGGAGCACGGCCGCCTTTCTCCTGGTCATCTTTTTTGTTGGTATGTGGATGCGTCTTTCTTCCAACCAGATATATTCTGCAGTCTCACAACCTTACCTCTGAGGTGCTTTGAGACAAGCTCAGAGTAGGACTGAGCACCTTCATGGTGGATGGCTTGCGAAGGTATTGATGTCAGAAGCTAAGAAGGAGCATTCAGCGATAAGGTACACTGGTGATAAGATACCTGCAAACGTTAGGAGCGGGGCAGAGCAGGCAAGCGTGGGAAGCCGGTTCATAAGACTGCTTATTGCTGATGTGGGCCCCTCGCTGCCGGTCATTGTAGCTTTTCAGCTTGGGCATGGGCACCTTTCCTGCTTGATGTCACTCAGAGGTCAGCAGAAGGAAGGCTTTAGGCCACGTGATTGTATCGCTGCTGCTGGTGTTTGCTCTTGGTAACCGTCCTTCTGCCTCACATTCCCTAAGCGCTGGACACACACCACGCCCACACTGGGCGTGTGCAGTCACAGTATCGTCTGTGCTGCCTGCTGGAAGGTCGTGAAAGCCAGGACTTTGAATTGCTTGGGCAGGTTTCCTGTGGCTTCTGTCTTTCCTAGGAACTTCAGGGCGTGAAAATACTCTCCAGTTTGCAATGAAGTGTATCTGCCCTTTGAGGAAGTATGAAGCCAGTGCACATATACACATTGACTACTTGTATGTGTGTTCAGACTAGCGATGGAAGAGAGGAAGAGGTTTAACCTGGCTTGGAGACAGCAGCTGTACATGAAATAAGGAAGGTGTCAGACCTGAGCAAAGATGTTCATTGCATAAACCATTTTAGGTTGCTTAGGGTGCTCGAGGTGAGGTCTCCTTCACACAGGTCTGCTGTGCTGTTAGGTGTGTGACCTGTACTCAGATCACCTTCTCTTCTTTACAAGGGTTTGACTTTGCAAAGAAATCTTCGGGTCACTTGGTCCTCAGGCTGGGGAAGAGGAGGCAGGCTTAGGGAGACAAGCTCTGGGACAAATCCACCATGTTTGCAGCACAGTACAGATTGTCCCGTTGCTGATTCACAGGATTTTTGGTTTTAGTGTGTGTTAGCTGTAGAAATATGTTAATTATGACCTTGGAGTTGTTTTCAAACTCAGGTTTCTTTTGCAATGATGTTACCCCAAGCAGGTCACTGAAATGCCAGGGCTTGAGCAGGAAGTGTGCAGGCTGTCAGGCTCCCAGTTCCTTCTTCTTGTGATGCTATCAAGCTCTTTGCTTTGAAAAGCATGAACTTTAAACTTAGTTGTGTGGAAGAATCCCTGAAATTACTTACCCCATATTGATTTGAGGAACTGGAAGATGCTGCCTCATGCAACTGTGGAATAAAGTGTATGTGGTGCTTTTGGCTAGGATAGACTTACTTGCCTACTTTGTGACTGGTATGGGGCTGTGTTTTGAATTTTTAAACAGCATTTGATAACACAGGGATAGTTGAGTTACTGCTGAGTACTTAGAGTCCAGGCCTTTTCTAGTCCTCACACCACTTCACTGAACTTAACACCAGCAAAAGGAAAGGGAGACAAGTCAGTATTTCTGAGTGCAGCTTTCCAACAGCTTGATGTACCTCCTCTAGAGATGATCAGCAGGCAGGCTTTGATGATAAAAGATTCTGAAGTGAAGCTTGTAGTCCCCGGAAACCAACAGTGTCAACAGGGGAGTAGAAACAAGCCTCCACCATCTCTTGTTTCTGCTGGCTCCTTTTTTGGAGTTTCTCAGAGAATATCTGGGACATTAATGTCTATAAATATGTGAAGGGTGGGTGTCAGGAGGATGGAGCCAGGCTCTTCTCAGTGTCATCTAGTGATAGGACGAGGGGCAATGGGTGTGAGCTGGAACATAGGAGGTTCCACATCAATATGAGAAGGAACTTCTTCACAGTGAGAGTGACAGAGCACTGGAACAGGCTGCCCAGGAAGGTTGTGGAGTCTCCTTCTCTGGAGATGTTTAATACCCACCTGGATATGTTCCTGTCCAGCTTGGTCTAGGTGGTCCTGCTGTGGCAGGGGGATTGGAGTGGATGAGCTGTCAAGGCCCCTTCCACTCCCTAATGTTCTGTGATTCTGTGACTATGATATGCAGGTTGTGCCGTGGCAGTAATTTTGCATATAAGTGGGAGGGAATTTGCTTGCTGTAAGCACAGGAAAAGCTGTTCCCTTGCAGCACTTACACAAGGCTTTAGGTTGCCCGTTCAGAAGTAATGAACAGCTCCTGTCCTACTGGCGCATTAACAATGGCGGAAAGCTGAGGCTGTACCAGAGAGCTGCTGCTCCTTTGTGAAGCAGAGAGTGTCTTCTTGCCCTTCGCTAGGCAGGCAGGGTGCCACCAGTGCACTTCACTTGCTTGCTATGACTTGTGCCCATCCAAGGATGAACCAGGGCAAGATTTTTCCCAGGAGACAGTTTCTAGTGTCACGCGCACAGCGTAAAGCCCTAGCAAGTGGCGAGTGAGCAGCTGTGGTGCTTGGGCGACAACGCTGGATGCGTCGCTTTGCTGCTTCTAACTTCAAACATAAGCGATTCCTGCGTTTGTTTTGTACCCTGCCTGGCAGGAGTCCTTCACGAGGTACATTTGTAATATCTGCAGCGTCTGCTTTCTATCATTAGCTTCTCTCCTGTCTAGATAGAAAGCAGATTGCAAGTGTTTGCAAAGGGGGAAGATTTATCAGCACAACTCCCAGACAAGTCAGTTAGAGGCTGCCTGACTAAATCCTGATGACGTGCTTTGAAAATCTAGTTTCTGCTGTCTGCAAGGACAGTTGCAGGGAGAGTAGCTTGGCTGTTTGGTGTGAGACAGGAGCAGGCAGGCACCAACAGCCAAGTAGTTTAGCTCTCAGGCTTTTAGCACCTTCATTAAGGCTGTTGCACATGTGGAGGAGTGCTGGCACTCCCTGGTTTAGTGCTTTGCCAGTGTTTACCCTGTTGGGCTAAAGCAGGATTGAATTGGATGGGCCTGAAGAGAAAAGAGCCACCTATGTAGAGCATGCGCTTGGGCAGGAAAGCTTTCTGACAATGACGACAGCATTTCATCCATGAAATAGTTTGTACTCTGAAGCCCCGTTAAACTTACCAATAATTTTGAAGTGAGAAAATTAATTGCATCCATTGCCCATGTCTTGCTCTACAGCTTCCCCAAGGATCCTGATGCCAAGTCTCCTTAGAAGTGTGTCATTGAGTGTCTTTGCGTTCAGATTGCAGTTGGAGCTGTGTGGAGGGAGAGACAGAAATTAGGAAAGGCAAGGCAAAAAGCAAACTGGAATGGGTGTGTGAACTGGAATGGGTGTGTGACAGGTGCAGTTACTCTTCAGAAGGAGCACACTTTTCCCCCAGCCCTTTCTAGACACAACTTGAGCAGCAGAGTTGGTGGGTTTTGTGTCTGTTTCTCCACTAGCTTTTGTACAGATGTCTTCATTCTTGCATCCCTCACTGGTTAGACATTCCCCACAGTGTGCGTTTCCACAGCAGAATATGTCCAGATCTGGAGCACCTCCCTTCTGAGGAGAGGCTGAGGGAGCTGGGTCTCTTTAGCTTGGAGAAGAGGAGACTGAGGGGTGACCTCATTAATGTCTATAAATATTTGAGGGGTGGGTGTCGGAAGGATGGAGCCAGGCTCTTCTCAATGTCATCAGTGATAGGAAGAGCGGCAATGGGTGTAAGCTGGAACACAGGAGGTTCCATATGAATGTGAGAAGGAACTTCTTTACAGTGAGAGTGACAGAGCACTGGAACGGGCTGCCCAGGGAAGTTGCGGAGTCTCCTTCATTGGAGACATTTAAGACCCACCTGGATGTGTTCCTGTGTGGCTTGGTGTAGGCTGCTGTGTCAGGGGGATTGGACTA
>VXBP01002426.1:132794-171123 GCA_013400115.1 Rhinopomastus cyanomelas
GAAAGGGACTTGGGGGTCCTGGTGGACAACAAGATGACTATGAGCCAGCAATGTGCTCCTGTGGCCAAGAAGGCCAAAAGCATCCTGGGGTGGATCAGAAGAGGGGTGGTTAGCAGATCAAGAGAGGTTCTTCTCCCCCTCTACTCTGCCCTAGTGAGACCACACCTGGAGTATTGTGTCCAGTTCTGGGCTCCTCAGTTCAAGAGGGATGTGGAGCTTCTGGAGAGAGTTCAGCTTAGGGCAACAAAGATGATGAAGGAGGTGGAGCAACTCCCTTATGAGGAGAGGCTGAGGGAGCTGGGTCTCTTTAGCTTGGAGAAGAGGAGACTGAGGGGTGACCTCATTAATGTCTACAAATATTTGAGGGGTGGGTGTCAGGAGGATGGCACTGGGCTCTTCTCGGTGTCATGTAGTGATAGGACGAGGGGCAATGGTTGTAAGCTGGAACACAGGAGGTTCCACATTAATGTTAGAAGGATGTTCTTCATGGTGAGGGTGACGGAGCACTGGAACAGGCTGCCCAGGGGGGTTGTGGAGTCTCCTTCACTGGAGAAGTTTAATGCCCGCCTGGATGTGTTCCTGTGTGACTTGGTGTAGGTGATCCTGCTGTGTCGGGGGATTGGACTAGATGATCTTTCGAGGTCCCTTCCAGTCCGTAATGATTCTATGATTCTATGATCTATGTGGCTTTTGAACATATCCATGGATGACAACTCAACCCCCTCTTGGGGCAGCCTATTTCAAGGCTTAAAAACACTTTCAGTGAAAACATTTTTCCTGATACCCAATCTCAGCTTCCCTTGGAGCAGCTTGAGGCTGTTGCCTCTTGTTCTGTCACCAATCACTTTTGAGAAGAGACCAGTGCCTGCATCTACAACATACTTTCATGTAGATGTAGAAAGCCTTATATCTCCCCTCAGACTCCTGTTTTCCAGGCTAAGCAGCCACAGCTTTCTCAGCATCTCCTCACAGGACCTGTGCTCCAGATCCTTTACCAGTCTCTGGACCCACTCCAGCTCCCCAATATCCCTCTTGTACTGAGGTGCCCAAAACTGAACACAGTACTCAAGGTGGGGTCTCACCAATGCCAAGTACAGAGGGAGAATCATCTCCCTGGTCCTGCTGGCCACACTATTTCTAACACAGGCAAGGATGCCACTGGCTTTCTTGCTACCTGGGCACACTGCTGACTGTCAGCCAACACCCCCAGGTCCTTTTCTTCCAGGCAACTCTCCCGCCACTCATCTCCCAGCCTGTAGTGCTGAAGGGGGTTGTTGTGGCCCAAGTGCAGGACCCAGCACTTAGCCTTGTTAACCTCATCCCACTGGTCCAGCCTGCCCAGATCTGTCTGTAGAGCCTCTCTAACTTGAAACAGATCAACACTCTCACCCAGATTGGTGTCATCTGCAAACCTACTGAGGATGCACTCAGTCTCTTAATCAAGATCATTGATAAATATATTGAACAGAAGTGATCTCAATGCTGATCCCTAAAGGACAGCACTTGTGAGCAGCTGCCAGCTGTATTTAACCCATTCACTATCACTCTTTGGGCGCAGCCCATAAGCCAATGTATTATCTTGCAGAGCGAATGCCCATCCAAACCATAAGCATCCAGTTCATTTATGAAGATGCTGTCCAGGTAGACAACATCCACAGCCATTCCCTCATCCACCAGCAGGCCATCTTGTCACAGAAGGATATCAGGTTCATCAAGCAGGACCTGCCTTTCATGAACCCCTGCTGTTTGGACCTGATCCCCTGGTTGTTCTGTGTATAGCGCCTTCATATGCAAATAAGGTGATGAATTAATGATAAATTGGTAAATTATGTGAAAGCTGAAAGCATTAAATGATGTGACAGTGTATCACCCATATTCTGTAAGGGAAACATATTCTGCCGTGAAATGTGTGCAGCCAGTTCTGTATTTCCCCAGATATAACTGTCTTCAGTAACACCTCAAATGAGATAGTTTCTTTCTGTCTCTTCCTTATATGACCTTTTCTTCACAATCAGAAGCCTGTCACCAGGCCCTTTGGTGTGGCCGTTTGTACTAAAGCTCAGCACTCAGTCAATACAGGTTTGGGGCGAAGGGCCATTACAAGTGGTGGCTGTCTCTTGGGATGCTGTTGCCGTGTGTGCCTGCCCACCCACAGAATTTGGTCTTGAGTCACTCGCTGTTTGGTGGCTTGTTCTGACGTGGGTGGCAAAGAGAGGTTGTGACTTTGTAGTGAGACAGCTTAGGAGGTGAAATGAGCCGCTTCAGCTGAAGTAGTGATGGTCCCGTTAGGGCTGACGTTTGAATATGCTATTTTAAGCCATTATATCCACTGTGTTACCTGACCGCCTGCAGCTGAGACCAGATTGTGCTGGGTTTTTTTCTTGCTCAGAAGAAGGGGAACCTGGAAGCGACAGTACTGCTGTGTTTCTGAAGCGATGCTGTTACCTCATCCTTCCTTCATCTCCAAGGTCTGAACCAGGGTTATGTAAGGATCGGTGAAACAAGCTGGTGGCTCACCTGTAGTTTTCTGCCACATGCCCATGAAACCATCCAAAAGCAGCAGGGAGCTACAATGCCGTACGGTGCTTAACACAGGGTTTTAGGAGAGGGGAGAGTGGAGGTGAGAGCTGTGTCATAAGCCTCCTTGTGGGATCTGATTTTTCTCCCTCACACTGGTCTTGGGTGTTGACTTACCTTCTGCACCACTGTTAACTAGCAAAGATGAGGCAATTACCAAGTGAGGGACAAGTGCCTCTTGCTGGAGCTTGACGCCACTTGTGGCAGAGATGAAGAGGTGATGCCTCTGCTGTGGGACTCCACGTGCTGCAGCGTGGTGTGCTCCTGCAGACCATGGCTGATCACTGGCTGTGTGGGGCTTTAACTGAGAGAGTGCCAGTGCCGTACATGTGTGCTCCTGCCTGCACCTGCTGCCCTATCCAGGTATCTGCAGAGCTCATGGGGACAAGAACCACTGTGGTTGGGCAAGGAGTGAGAGTCCAGTAAGGGAAACTCCACACACAGAGTGAGGAGACCCAAAACATGCTCACAAGCCTTCTTGACCCCTGCCTTGCCACAAGTGGATTCGCCACTGCAGCCTGAGGCACAGGAAAAGGAACTTCTTGGTGTAGACCACTGATCTTGCTGTTCCCTCATAGACTCACCTGTGTTACAAAGATCACACATCCGCAAAGGGACAGCACGTAGCTTAGTGTCCCACACGTGTTCAGCCAGAACCAGAACCCTGTGCATCAGCCATGTCCCTCTGCATTGCTCACTGAAGAGGCAAGGGCAAGCGAAGGGCACAGCCTTCTCAGAGCCACCCTTTCTAAAATGGGAATGAGATATGGATTTGCTTGCCTTACACATAGGATGAAAGGAGAACTAGCACCCTGTGGAATGGGTGAAATAAATGGGGTCTGGATTGTGAGAAGAAAGAAGGTTGAGGACCTCTTGGTTAGGGAAGGGGTGGGAGCTGCATGTCTGGGCCTTTCATACTAGTAAAAATACTTTGAAAATTGATAAAATCTTTCAGTATTTTGTCTTCTATTGTTCTAGTATCAAGGATGCAAGTACGTCCTGAAGGCGTTTGCTAGAGCTGTGACCTCTTTGCTTCCTCCCCTCCCCACTATTGTTTCTTGCCTTAGCTGAAGATGGATGCTTTTTTTAGCCTGATACATAAGTGGAGGACTTCATGTTTGGTGGGATAGGAAAGAGCTGGAAGTTGTTACTGTGCTCTGCTACAGTTCTTTTACCTGCATTAAAGCTTATAGTGTTAATACACTATTTCCTGGTGGCTTTTCTTCCTATAATTCGTGTTAGTTACCTCTCCTCTACATTAGCTCCTAGCACACAGGTTATTTCCTTTTCTTTCTGGGGGGGTTGTTTTTTGGTTAATTGATTGAGTTAGCACCATAGGGTGGGGTTTTTTTCCCTCACTTAAAACCAATGCTGGGTATGTTCTTGTAGCCAAGAGTAGAGGGCTAATCAAATGAAACCACGTTAATGGATTTTCTCCAGAAAAGCACCATATGTCTCAATACAACTAGTCAATCGATTGTATCGTAGGTATTTTTCAGTAAACTTCCAGAAACTGCCAACAGAATGTTTTCACAGTAAATAGTAAGTTTTAATGATTCTGAGGTTGCCTTGTCCCAGTTTAAGACTCCTCACTGTACTGGGCACCAAAAAGTTGAATTATTCAACGTGCTCCATAAAATCCTGGAAGCTTGGGGAGCACAAACGTATTTTATTTCACAGTTCCATTCATAATCAGGGGCAGATTTGCTTTCGGTGTTTGGAGGCTTTTTTTGGAGGTCCCTATTTGGTTTTGGACTGTCTTTCTAAACTGATCGAGATATCAGAATGAAATAAAAGAAACTTCTCAATCAGAGAATTAAAACTTTCTGTCACTAACTGATGAGGAGTATCTGTCAGAAAGTTCATTGCTTTTTTTGTATCAGCAATTGGTTGATTTTTTTTGTTTCTCTTGTTTCTGTTTCAGCTTCAAGAGACAGTCAAAAGGAAGTTGGAAGGTGCACGTTCACCTCTCAATGGGGAACAGCAGAACGGAGTTTGTGATGGGAGCTTTTCCCCAACCAGCAAGCGGGTTCAGAAGGATGTACCAGGCATCGAGGCAATCAACAGCTTGCCCAATAATTTGCCTTTGCCTGCTGTTTCTCCTCTTCACCAGCTTGACATGAAAGCTCCCCTGCCCCTGCAGAACAGTGGAACTCATGGTAGCAGTCTGGAAGACTTGGGTAAAAATGGTGGGCTTTCAGAGATAAAGCTCCCTATTAATGGTTGCAGTGAGTTAGATGACAGTTTTAACATCCTGCAGAACAAAGAGCTAAAGCAAGAGCCTCTGGATGACCCCAGCTGCATAGATACTTCTGAAACATCTCTTTCAAATCAGAACAAGCTCTTCTCGGACATTAACCTGAACGATCAAGAATGGCAAGAGCTAATAGATGAGCTTGCAAACACCGTTCCAGAAGATGATATACAAGATTTGTTCAATGAGGACTTTGAAGAGAAAAAGGAGCCAGAGTTTCCCAGGCTGACCACAGAGACTCAAGAGAGTGCAAGTGTGAAAAGCGATCCATCTCATTCTCCATTTGCTCATGTCCCATTAGCATCTCCCCAGGTGAGGCCTTCTTCTTCCGGTCCTCCATTCTCCAATGTCTCCACCGCTTCTAGCATAGCTTCTGTGTCCAGCGCCCCACCAGGCCCAATCTCTGCTGGATCACCAGCAAACTGTGTCATTCAGTCACCTCAGAACAGCAGCCAGGCCCACACCCCAGGGCAGACACAGACAAGGTCTGGAAATGGTTATCTTATGAATCCAGCAGCTGTGGCAGGATCAGGGGCTGGGGCTGTGAATATGCCAAGTGCTGATTTGTCTCCAGCTGAACAGCTCAAGCAAATGGCAGCCCAGCAGCAGCAAAGAGCGAAGCTCATGCAGCAGAAGCAGCATCCAAATCAACCTTCAAGCTGGTCACCTGTGGGCCCTCCGTCTAGTCCATATGGAGGATCTTTCGGTGCAGACAAACCAAATAGTCCAATGATGTATCCCCAAGCCTTTAACAACCAAACCCCAATACCACCTACTATGGCAAACAATCCACAGAAGACCACAATGAATAACTACCTCCCTCAAAATCACATGAACATCATCAGTCAGCAGCCAAATAGCCTGGGCACAAACTCCTTAAGCAAACAGCCCAATATGCTTTCTTACGGCAACACCAAGCCTCTGACCCACTTCAATGCTGAGCTGAGTCAGACGATGACCCCACCGATGGCGAATCCCAGCAAGAACCCCATGCTGCCGTACCTTCAGCAGCAGCAGTCCCAGCAGCCGCAGCTGCAAGCTCAGATGGCACACCTGAGTGAGGACCAGAAACGCATGATCCTCATGAAGCAGAAAGGAATGATGAACCAGCCCATGGCATATGCAGCACTTCCTTCCCTCGCTCAGGTAAGTGTTGAGCACACAACACATGGGCAACTGAAAAAAAAAAGTATGCAAAGGCTTAGTGTCTCTTTGTATGGTCTCCCCCTCCCTCCTCCTCTTTCTCCTGGAAATCATGGAAAGGCATTGCAGGTGCATCTTGGACTTTTCTTGTGGCATTGGAGCTTGAATATTTTGAGACTTAACTGAAGTGATGTGCTGTGCTTCAGAAATATTCAGTGACTGCTTGTCGGGAGTAGTGCTCTTTCCCCGCCCCTTGCTGACGAGTGCCTTGGGCTATTCTGGCAAGTGCTGGGTTGGCAGTTACTTGTCCTTGGAGCATCTATCTCTTTGTTTTTTCACAATGTAGGACTTCATGGTTTTGGATCCCAAATGACTGCATGGTGTGCCTTCCACAGAGTAGTTACCACTGTTACAAAAAGGTGGATTTATGGGCCCCTTCTTTTTGGGGCAGAGATAGAGTCAGCTTTGAACAGGGTATTTGGTGTTTTGGCTCAGGGAACAAAGGAAGGAGGTTCTAGGTGCTGCGGACCTGAGTGGTTTAGCAGTGCTTCAGCCATGTGTGAAATGAGATGGTTTATTCAAATGGTCTTTAATAACCTGAAGTATTTTAATGTTGTGAATCTGTTGCGAGTCTTTCGGCAAGAGGTTGAAGCCGTCTT
Source organism: Rhinopomastus cyanomelas (assembly GCA_013400115.1). Taxonomy (NCBI): domain Eukaryota; kingdom Metazoa; phylum Chordata; class Aves; order Bucerotiformes; family Rhinopomastidae; genus Rhinopomastus; species Rhinopomastus cyanomelas. Next base: position 139,428 of record VXBP01002426.1, read on the forward strand.
GGCTTGAGTGATTTGGCATCACTGCCTTCTTGTGTGCGTTCCATGCTAACCTGTGGAACAGCAGCTGCCAGACTTGGGGAAAGCTTTGGAATAAATTAGTAATCAATCTGAATAATGGTTGTAGTAATGCCCTACTGCCTCCTAGGTCAGCTTCTTGCTCTTGCTTGTGCATCCTCTATAAAGACCTGCATGCCAGCGCCATGGGAAGGCTCAAGAGCAGAATGCATTAAGGTTGGTTTTTAAGGATAGCAAAAAAAATTAAAGTTAATAATCAGCTAAAGTATGCAATGCTTTCACAGAAAATAATCTGCCACCACAACATGTTGGGAATTCTGGTGTAACGGTGCACTAACAGAATTGTTGGTAGATAGTCTTAGCATAACAGCTTTTAACCAAATTAGCTGTTTCCACACCATCTACAGGGAGCTCCTCCTTCCAAGCATGGTTTAACTGCGGTGGTGTAGTCTGTCATTTCTTCAGCTTGTGGAGTTTAGGGATCTACCAACAGGAAGAGTAGGAGCTTTACTAGGTCAGAGCCCATAACAAATTACTTAAAATTCATTGAAAAACAAAAAGAAATGCTCATCTGCCTCCAGTTCCTCATTCAGGATGTGTGGTGGGACCTCAAAGGTTTGTATATTTATTTGAGTTCTGCTTGCCTGTTGTGTTAGAAATAGCTGGTCTGAAGGCGCTTCGTTTGGGAAGACTTGCCTAGAGAAATACTGCACTACTGACGTAAAACTCAGACAAGGCAGCTCTAGCTGCAGATCATCAGGCTTTAACTGAGACGTTTAGTCCTGCTTTATTGTTTCTTTCCTTTGTTTTTTGTTGAAGCTGTCAACCTCAAAGACCCATCAAACAGCTGGGAGGACGAACTGCTTATGTGAAAAAGTTAATGTCATCTCCTGTTTCACCAAGGTTTCATATATCTGGTCTCACTCGCTTCCATTTTTTAATGTAGTAAAAACTAGATATTTGGATACAACTGGACTTTTTTCCAAAAACAAGTCCAGTTATAAAATCATTTTCATATACTATAAAGAAGAAACTTACAGCACAGCTGTGTTATACAACATGTGCGATTCACGCTTACCAGCCCAGTCAGGATGAGGATCTCTTGCTTCTGTGTAGACATAGAAAGGTCCTTTTACTGCTTGTGAAACCCACTTGCCTGTACCTGCGGGATTTTGTTTAGTGAGGATGTTAGAAACGATAGATCTCTAACTGTAGTGTGTTTCTTCATTCCTCCCCTTCCTGCTTCCCCACAAAGCATTTTTCTGCTGAAAACTTGGAAACTTATTGTTGTGAGATGTGTTTGGTGGAAGTGGTTGTTTTTGCAAAGGTGGTAGAAATGCTATGTTGATATTGCCGAGTAAATCCGGACTGAAGCACGTTCTTTGATTCTACTACTTACTGTGGGATTCTGATGGTTAGACTCACCAGGTCATGAGTGGAAGATAAGGCATTTGCACTCTTCACTTTGAACTACATTTCTGAACTTGAAGTGGATGTTTCTTTCTGACAGTTTCTACATTTTAAAAAATAATCGTGAAGATTTAACAGATGGCATTTAAGGAGAAAGAAGTCCTGCTCTTATGTGAAGGATGATCTAGGGACCATCACACTCATTAAATAATGCCTTTTCCTGGTTGCTGTGTACTGCTGTAAAATTCGAGTATGACTAACGGTATCTGCACGCGCACGATGCATCCTAGTCAATCCCGACTCCATTTGGGCCTGAGGTACTTCGTTGTTGAGAAGCAGTATGTTCACTGGCACTCATTGCTTCAGAGAGACACACTGGTGTTTTCAGTCCATCTGGTGCCTTGTGAGTGATCTGTGGAGTATAGTTGCCCTTAACTGTCTTTACAATGTCAGTACACTGGGTTTGTGACCTGTGACCTGGACTTGGGCTTGTCGGTTAGTGAGAGGCTCGACACCAGCCAGCTGTGTGCACTTGCAGCCCAAAAAGGGAACTGTGTTCTGGGCTGCATCAAAAGGAGCGTGACCAGCAGGTCGAGGGAGGTGATTCTCCACCTCTACCCTGCCCTGGTGAGGCCCTGCCTGGAGTCCTGCATCTGCTTCTGGAGCCCATAGTACAGAAAGTAGATGGATCTGCTGGAGCAGGTCCAGAGGAGGCCACGAAGACAATCAGAGGGACAATCTTCCTACAAGGCATGTTAGCCTTTTGCTTTGCTCTGCAGATCCAGCTCTGGTATTGGCACTGTGGTTGTAGCCTCCATCAGACTGTTGCTGCACAACCCATATACCTCAAACCACTCTCTTGTATTTCATACTACAGCTTGTTCTGTTCCAGGGAACAACTAGAATGGAGTCTTTGTTGGTTTGTCCACAAAGAAGATCCTAGTTTGGATTTTTGATTTGGGGATTTTTCTAGCATTAGCCCAAAGATAATTCACACCAATTTTATGAAATTGACTGTTAAAACCATGCTCAGATCCTGACCCGTCTATCTTCAGCAAAATTCTGTCCAGCTAACAGTGTTTCTTCACTGTGTGACTGTTCTCCACATGGTCAGGCTTGTACTTAGTCATCCCTGCTCTTTGCCTTGTCCCACATCTCTGAGCTGCCCTAAAATGAGTCGTTAGTTTGAGAGTGCATGGCAGGTATTGCCCTCTAGCTTCTTGCTTTTCCTGGGTGATTCTTTCAGCCTTTCTTATTGGTGGTTAAAAGCTAGAACAGCAAGCTCAGGTCTTCGCTGGAGTTGGTAGTATGTTAGGTATTTGAGGGTTAGAGGTCCTCTGCTCTTTTGGTTCCCATATGATAATAACAGAAATTAGTTTCAAACAAAGATGTGTCAGGGGCTCTTTTCAGGCTGTTTGTGTGACTTAAGAAATAAAAGCAAGTAAGCTTTAACCAACCTTTTCTCTCAAGAATCCGAGCTTTGTCTGACCTAAAATGTTCCCTTTAGGTTTTCTGGTGGGGTTTTAAACCAAACTGTCATTTCAAATTGAGCAAAAGTGAAAGTGTTTTCTTTGGAAAATTTTGGAACCGTTAATTGTGCCTTTTCTTGGTTCCAGCTGTTCAATATGTTTGCATAATGGTAAGAGAAGAAAGCAGCCCAACAGAATAGATGTTGAATGGTTGAGACAAAATTTCGTGTTTGGAGCCAAGTGAGAGAGGGAGAGTAATGAGAGGTTGAAACAAAACAGAATTCTCCGTGGGCGTAAGAAAAATAAAACTAGACTGCGGCTCTTTGCCTGTGTGGGACTGCGAAGATGCTGCAATTACAGCGCCTATTGAAACCATTAGTTATGTTGTTTGAAACTGGAGGGATGTGAATGAAGAGGAGAAGCAGCACCATGTTGGAAGAGTGTCTTCAAATTCCCTTTTCTGTCTTTTGTTTTAATTTTATAAATTCAAGACATGTTGTCTGCTCAGTCTGGTTTTGCATGTAAAGGATAATGGGAGATCTGTGTCCAGAAACCATTTGCAAGATACGATTGTCTTTGTTCTTTTTAAGTGAAAAGGTGTGTTTCTCGCTGGAATTGTGAAAGAGATTTTATGTGCTTTTGAAGGTTATCTTTGGGATGGTGAGAAAAAAAGCTTGTCGCTGTTGTGGGATTTGGCCTTTTTTAAAAGCCTACCTAGAAGCGAAGAAGAAAGCCCACACATTTGTATTCGCTGCATGAAACTGTGGCAGGAACACAGCTGTCTCACCAGCTAGAATGGAAATAATGGCTGAGATCGTGAGGATCACTTGCTGAACAGCCTGTATAGACATAGTGATGGTCAGTTGATGCTATGTTTGACTTGTAGCCACTGTTTCCCACAAAAGGTTTGTCGTAGTGTTCAGATGCAGTGCCTGCCATTCACAAATGCCAACGTTTGCTCCCTGGAAATAGTCTTTAAGATGTGTAATTGAAATGGGCTTAGATGGATTCTGATCACCTCACTGGACAGTTTGTAAACAGTGGCCTGGTTTCTTACCATTCCTGCTATCACAGAATGGCTTTGGTTGGAAAGGAACTTGGAGATCATCTAGCTCCAATCCTCCTGCCTTGAGGAGGAACATCTACCCATTGTGTTGGGACACACATGTGTGTTAGCACAAATCGTTGGAACCAAATGTCAGATGGCACTTTGCTAAGATCAGATCTCCATGGCATCACACGAAAACATTTTGGATTGTTGATGTTTCCTCATTTTGCAGCCTCTGAGTATGTACTTTTTAACCCAATGCAATACTTGGTTCTTTCCATATGACAAGCGTTTTTCTGCAACACTACGGTTTTTCTCTCTAGCCTAACCCTTGCAAAATCAAAGTATCAGAGCACTGCTTCTGCCCCCCAGCTGAGCCAATCATCTCATTGTAAGAAACCATTGATGTCCTTGGTGAAACTGCTTTCCTGAGACCATGCTGACTGGTATTCCTGTTTATCCTCCAAGTTGTTACTGGCAGAGAGTTGGACCCATTTGTTCCATTGTTTTGCTGGAGAGGGTGTCAGAGTGACCGGTCTTTTCGTCTTTGTAAACAGCATCATTGTAATGGGAAATCTTTGGTTCTTAGACACTTCTCCAAGTTGTCCAAGATTCATTCAAATACACGGCTGTGCAGTTTGCTTCTTGTCTACTTTCTTGAGGACTTGTAGTGTGAGTTATTCTCATCTGTGTTGAAATTATCCTCCGTTTCCTGTAGAGGCAGAACATTTGTATTACTGACTGCACCAAGTGTGTATTAAGTGCCCCCTGATTTCAGGTCACTGTGGGAGCATACTTCTGCTTCCTACATGAGCTAGATCACGGCGTAAACAGCAGTTTGCCCCGTTTTTTAGCAAGGCCTGTTACTCTGGTGACACAACACACGCCAAACAGCTCTCCCTTACTTTTATTAGTTACAACTGCACTCATGAAGCACTTGGACTTTGAAATGAAGATAGGTGGTTGCAGCTTATTTTTACATGAAGTACTTCCCTGTGTTGAGGTATTTTTGTCCATTTTCTTCTTAAAGTGCAAGTTATCTCCATCAATCTTGGTTTTCCAGTCTCGTGACCCATTCCATCTACTTTTCAGCAGTACCAGCTGTAATCCATTTCTTATTGTTCATGAGCCTCTTGTTTATTGTATGTGCTCCTAATGTTAATGTACACATAGTGCTCTTTCTGTGTGTTTTTTATAGTTCGGTCTGTCATAAGCTAGCAACGCAGTGCTGCTGAACATCCTGGGATCTTCATACCCTGCACTCCTGCTACTGTACTCGGGCTAATTTGCTACCCTCTGGGCACAAAAAAGCTTTCAGTGCTAGATGGCAACTAAAGCAAAGCCTTCCTTCGTGTTCTGCTTCCTCCAACCAGGTGGTTGTCTCCCAGAATTGAGAACATTCATTGCAGGAGAGGCAGTGGGGCAAACCTGGTCACCCACTGACACCTCTATTCCTTGTGGAGCCATAAAATGTGTGTACTTGTGTTTTGATGTAGGCGGTGGGTTTAGCTCATTAATTGAATTATGTTATTCTCTGCTTTTATTTTGAAAGAGGACTTGGTCCAAAGACTATAAGAATAAGATTCTTATCCTGAATATGTAAGCCTGGATGTCTCCGAAAAGTCAAAGTCAGCTCATGGCCCATAACACTGCTGGTTGTAAATACTCAGAAATTCTAAAATGGCTTTAAAATACTGAGCTCATAAAAATGTTATATAAGGGATGGTGGTCGTAGTTGGCCTCCTGTTTTCTGAACTGCCAGGATTCCTGTTTTCCAGTCCTCCTGTATCCATCTGAGACAGCGTACTTTGAATTCTCATTTGCCCCTCTGCCTCTAGAATAGGAAAGTGAGAAGAAAACACGTCAAGCTATAAATCCTACAGTGGCATTGCAAGGTACCCTGTTTCCTGTCATCCGTTCATGTGCTACCCAGCTGGATGATGAAGGCTATGGTGCAAACCTCTCCAAACCTCTTTCTTGGGAGCTTCTCTTTGGTAGTGTGTTTAAAGTGTCACTGAGTCTTTTTAGAAAAGACACCTCACAAAACCAAGTGACCTTGTTTCCAGGTGACTGTCTGCACTGAAGACGAACAGAGTAATTGTTCAAGTGTGTACTGAAACCGCCTCATTAACCACCAACGAGGAGGCTGCACTTGCAACCATGTGGATGCACTGTACTTCATAGCTAATAGCAGTAATAAAAGCACTGGCAGCTCCCGCCTGCTTTCAGCAGTACAGACCCAGAGCTAGGGAGGCTTTGTTTCATCTGTGTCAAGGAAGATTTCTTCCTTCTGCACCCAACGTTCTGAGTGTCAGGCTAACCCAAACCGAAGGTAGTGGTTGGTGGTGGTTAGTTGGTGGTCAGCTTTTCCTCACCAGTGCAAGGAGTCAAGCAAGCCTCACAACTAATTCTAGAAAAGGAGAGGCTTTGCTGGAAAGGCCAGGGAAGGCTTTACCAACTGTCCACCCATTCCCTATGGTGCACGCGGTTCTACAGGGGACACCTGCTAAGTATGTGTCATACAGCGTGTGCCTCTGCTGTGAGATGGTGTCTCATAGCACCCTCCTGGTAGTGTTTACTGTTGTCGTTTGGATCCGAAGATACTCAGAGCTACCACATTTCTACAGAAGACTCATTTAAAGGGTCTTGTTTTTCTTGTAATTTTTAAAGAAACATTTATAAAGAAAGTATTAATCTGCACTGGGCACCTAACAATGCACTGCCAAGCTGGACCCCTACACCTGCTGTACTGCTTGTAAGACATGAACCAGACCACTTCCTTTCAGGCTGCATTTTGCACTCTTAGCAGCACTTGGAAGTCTGAGCATCATTTTGCTTGTCTCTGCTGGTCTTAGGTATAAAATTGCCTTTTGGCTCTTCTGCAAGCAACACACTGTTATCAAATGCCTTTGTTAGGAAAGCCTCTTGCAGGTGGTCTAGGAGTCAATTCTCTTATTTCAGCATAGTCCAAAGAGACAATGGCCTTTTCCAGACATTGTAACAAAAATTGGAGAAAGGATTAAAAATTAACTGCTTTTCCATCTCCTTTTCTATCTCCCTTCCATAGTAGGGGCTCATACACATGAAGATTTCATTCCAAATAAACTTGTAAAAACGTTTTATTAGGCCTTGGTTGATGAGGACTGGGTTAGGGATAAGTTGAGCAAGCTGGATGTGCACAAATCCATGGGCCCAGATGGGATGCACCCGCGTGTGCTAAGGGAGATGGCGGAAGTCATTGCTAGGCCACTCTCCATCATCTTTGCTAGGTCCTGGGAAACGGGAGAGGTGCCTAGGGACTGGAAAATAGCAAATGTGACCCCAATCTTTAAAAAGGGAAAGAAGGAAGACCTGGCTAACTATAGACTGGTCAGCCTCACCTCCATCCCAGGAAAGGTGATGGAACAATTTGTACTAGAGGCTGTTTCCAGGCACATCAAGGACAGGAGGGTCATTAGGGACAGTCAGCATGGCTTCACAAAAGGGAAGTCATGCTTGACCAACCTGAGAGCCTTTTATGAGGGCATAACCAGGTGGATAGATGATGGAAAAGTGGTGGATGTGGTCTATCTTGACCTGAGTAAGGCATTTGACACAGTCTCTCACAGCATCCTTGCAGCCAAACTGAGGCAGTGTGGTCTAGATGATGAGGTAGTGAGGTGGATTGTGAACTGGCTACAGAGTAGAAGTCAGAGAGTGGTGGTCAGTGGGACAGAGTCTAGTTGGAGGTCTGTATCTATTGGAGTGTCCCAGGGATCAGTGCTGGGACCGGTCCTGTTCAATCTATTCATTGATGACTTGGATGAGGGATTGGCATGCACTGTCAGCAAGTTTGCTGATGACACAAAGCTGGGTGGTGTCGCCGGCACCCCAGCAGACTGTGCTGCCATTCAGCGAGATCTGGACAGGCTGGAGAGCTGGGCAGAGAGAAATGTAATGAAGGGTACAACAAGGGTAAGTGTAGAGTCTTGCATCTGGGCAAGAACAACCCCAGGTACCAGTATAGGCTGGAGACTGACCTGTTGGAGAGCAGTGTAGGAGAAAGGGACCTGGGGGTCCTGGCGAACAGCAGGATGACCATGAGCCAGCGGTGTGCTCTTGTGGCCAAGAGGGCCAACAGCATCCTGGGGTGGATCAGAATGGGGGTGGTTAGCAGATCAAGAGAGGTTCTTCTCCCCCTCTACTCTTCCCTGGTGAGACCACACCTGGAGTATTGTGTCCAGTCCATGTCCTCAGTTCAGCAAGGACATGGAGCTGCTGGAGAAAGTCCAGCATAGGGCAACGAAGATGATGAAGGAGGTGGAGCACCTCCCTTATGAGGACAGGCTGAGGGAGCTGGGTGTCTTTAGCTTGGAAAAGAGGAGACTGAGGGGTGACCTCATTAATGTCTACAAATATGTGAAGGGTGGGTGTCAGGAGGATGGAGCCAGGCTCTTCTCAATGTCACCTAGTGATAGGCCATGGGGCAATGGTTGTAAGCTGGAACATAGGAGGTTCCACATTAATGTGAGAAGGAACTTCTTCACAGTGAGAATGACAGAGCACTGGAACAGGCTGCCCAGGTGGGTTGTGGAGTCTCCTTCACTGGAGAAGTTTAATGCCCGCGTCGATGGGTTCCTGTGTGACTTGGTGTAGGTGATCCTGGTGTGGCAGGGGGATTGGACCAGATGACCTTTCAAGGTCCCTTCCAATCACTAATAATTCTATGATTCTATGATTATGAAAAAATACCAATTTTACATTTAAAAATAGTCTTGCAACCAGAACTGTTCTCGGATAAGCAGGCTCCCCGCCCCACACTCCCTTTGCTGCAGAAAGGAAGGAGTAGCTCTGCTGCTTAACTCGCTTACCTGAGTCTCTTGCAGTTTCTACTCTATGGTGATCACCCTGCCTGCATCGTCAAGGGCTCCTCTCCTTTTCCTGCACTCTCCTCTGCTCTGATTGCTGTCTATTAAAGACTTTGCAGCAAGCAAAACTGCTTATCAAATCATCAATCGATAAGAGTAAAGGTTATAGGGTATCCTGTAATTAAAACGATTAAAATAAAAACTATTTTGAACTGTTAGTAGATTGTGGTTATTTTGAAATCAGGCTCCATCCTGTTTTTCTCTTTTTTGCTCCTCTGTCTACTTTTCTCCTGTGACACAGAGGTGACTCTTTCTGCCCACTGCACGGGTAAATAGGAGACACACCAGAGGAGCAGGGCAGTACGTTATGGAAAGCCGGCATGGAGTCTGCTTCCCCCTGGGAAGTTCTTTGCTGTGGGGCAGGACCCCATCTATAAACACCCTTCTACCCGGCCTCCTGCACCAGCTCCTCTTTTCCTTTTGCAGGCTGGCTGGGAAAGGCACTGGCTTTTGGGAGGTCCAGGGCTGCTGTGTTTCTGGGGCTGAGCTTTGATTCATACAGGAGCCAGCCTGCTGAGCAGGGTGAACCACTGGGTTCCCCTCCTGCCATACCCATCATCAGAGTCACCAGTGTAATGAGGAAGTGGGTTCTTTTGCAGGCTGGGGGTAGGTGTGGGAATAAGCATCAGTCCTTTCCAGTGGCTCTGGAAGGCAATCACATCATTCTGATCAAGCTGACACTTAAAGCCTTACAAAAGAAGAAAATGTTGGTATCTCAGGCATTCTGGTGCTGGATCTGGGCCTTTGTGGAAGGTGTGGGAGCCACCTGTCAGAAGAGGTAGTGCCCACCCCAGAGATCTCATAACTAATTAAAGATTAGACATGGTGACAGCTTCCCTTTGGGCCGCACTGTGAAGAGCTCAGCAAATCAGAACTGCTGCAGCAAGGTTGTCCACAACTATATGTGCTGCTCTGCAAGGGGAAAGAGAGAGCAGAAAAGGAAGGAGGACACAGGGAGAGAAGCTAAATGGTACCAGTACCTTATGGGAGGGCTGACCACTGCCAGAGAAAGCAAATGGTTTGCTCTTTCTTAATCCCTGGGTTCTTGAAGTAAGACTCATATTGACAGAGAAAAGGTACCAGTCCCATCTTCAGTGGCCCATTTTCACTCACATTTTTTTTACTGCAGTTCATGGCTTGTAGCTCAGGAGTGTTTTGAACTGGGGAGCAGATGTCATTGTGTTTCAGGGAGTAGGTGTGGAGCTAGACAGCTACTTTTGAATGTGTATGTCCTTTGTGGCCAACATACCTTTCCTGGCTACACGTTACCGGAAGCTTTTCTATCCCTTCTCTAAAGCAGCATGACTTACAGCCTGCTTCTGAGCTGTCAGCAGAGGGCTTGGCCACCAGATCCCAAAGCAGTCCCTAAGTGCCAGGACAGTGTTTCTGTATATTCAAGCTCAATGCTACCTGGAATCGTCGTGCTATTGGCATATCTGTGCCTCCCAGAAGGATTTACTGATGGCTGCAGTGTGTATGTGTCACAGTGGGAACACTTAATGACTCTTGAAAGACTGTCCCAGTAAGTGGTTAAGTGCAGGTTTGGAGTCCTGCACACAGGAAGTTCTGCCCAATCCCAGCTGATGCCTCTAATTTGCTGAAGAATGTGGCTTCTGCTCTCTCAGCAAAGATTTCATTCCTCATGGGCAGTGGGAAACTTGCCCCGTGTTATTGTTCACCAGCTTTGAATTAAGTCTGAGACAACCAACTTTGTTGCTAAGGAGAGGAGCTGGTCTGTTGGCCCCTGTGCTGTTCATTCTCATGTAGTGAGTTGGTACATGTGTCCCGAGTCCTCCCGCTCCTGTTGAGCCCCTTTTTGTGTGTGAGGAAGGCTTTGCATGCATTAGCCTGCAAGTGCAGCTTATGCCTTGGGAGGAAACCAGCCGTTCTGTGTCAAAACCTCTTCCAAGCGGTGCCTTCCTCCTCCTTTACACTTAGCCTGGGCTTGTTTGCTGTTCTTGCTCTACGGCAGGAGTGTGGACGGGTCATTACGTGTCCGATAAGAAAGCAGGGCCACGTCCAACAGCACTGCCACAAATCACATTTGAATGTGTTTTCCGTCTCTTTTTCGCCCCTGTTTCACACAGGTGCAATATGGAAGTGTATTCCTCACTCCACAAGCTCAGTCTTTGGCTGCTCGTGCTAGCTCAGCCTTCTGTACAAGCTGTTCTACCAGGTGCCCACAGCTGGATGGAATCTGCATTTTTCAAAAGCAGAGGTATACCTGTAAGCTCTGGTTTGTTTCCTTCAGTGCTGTTTGGAGACACTTGGGGAAACACAGTGTCTAGAAGAACAAAGGTAGTTCCAAAAGTTCAGCCTCGGAAGAGATTCAGGTCTGACATGGTAAGATGACTCCTTGTTCTCTGACACGATGTTCCTTCCAGGTTTTCAAGTTAACAACCTCCAAAACCTCTGCATTTAAAGTAGTTTTTGTACACAGTGTTGCCTAGAGAAAGCAAAACTCCTGACTGCCCAGTTCCCTGACATTGCTCTTCCCAGAGTATTTATTTTTCCAGTGTGAACTTCTTCCCCTCTGAGTCCAATGTCTGAGGTTAGGGGTTTTTTTAAAGAACCCCCATCCTATATTGTTTGTCTGTTCCTTCCCTCCCCCTTGCTTGCCCCATGAGCCGTTTTTCTTTCTCTCTCTATGTCCCTGCTCAAGTTTACCCTTTGTTTCCTCCATTCAGCTTTTATTCTCTGCCTCCCCTTCTTACCCATTTAACAGCGCAGGACTGGTGTTTCAGGTGTCATCACAGCGTGGGGGCACTCACTGCAGACACCGCGTGCACTATGGCCTCTATAGCCCTGGCAGATGCAAACAGGATGAAATACTTGTCGTCATATTGCATGGCTTTTTTAACCAGTCATGGGACAGATGAAGTGCTGGAGCATCTTTGCTGTAATCTCATTAATGTGGTGGCACCATCCGCGCGGTATTTTTGGCTGCTTCACCTTCAGTCTGATCACTAATCCACCTCAGCCAGGACTTCACTGTTCCAGGCTGTGGAGCTGCCTTGCTGGATGAGGGTTGTTTGTAGCGTTTATTGCAGATGCTAACAGAAAACTAAAGAAGTAGGAGTTTTCTGCTGTTGAATTGCTGGTGACATGTAGCTTCCCACACCTTAAGGGTTTGTCTCTGGCAGTAGAAGGCAGTAAATTAGTCTTACAAGCCCTCACAATCCTACTGAGAGAAAGGCAGTTTGAAATAATTTTTTGTGTTTGTGACTTTGAAGCTGTATTAATGATACCTTCTGCTGGCCCTCACGTCGTGTGAAACCAGTCTCGTTACTAGCAGACAGCTTCACTGTTCCCACAGAGAAGATGCTTAGGGTAAAAACATTTAAAGCCTTTTCTGAGATAGTTACTGTGAGTGTCACTAACTACATGATGCACATGGATGTAAAGAGTAATGTACGGGGCCGTTCTGCGGCGGTATTTACCTCGTTGATCGATGGGGGTTGCTAGTCCAGGATCCAGAAGAAACAGGTCTGTGTTTCTGGGACAGACTGGCTGTGGTACCTTACACCTACCCACTTTACTCGGTGCAATGAAAGAGAACATGAGGGAAGTGCATATGGGACAGTACAAAAAGTGTGTGTGTCTGAAGCAGAAGAAGCTCTGAGCTTCAGCTGGAGACATCAGAGGTCTCACACCATGACACAAGGAAGTCCACAGCTGTGCTGCTGCAGAAGTTTATTTGCACTTGCCTGGTTCTTAACCTGGTTTGCAGACAGCACAGGGGTTACACCTTCCGTCCTTCTCAGGCTGCAGATAACACTCAAAACTGCTACCAAATAACCCAGTCCTTGGCCCATGTCACATAAAGGGTAGGCTGCTTCCCAAGGACTCTGCTATGAGGGACACAAGTGTCACCTGCAGACACGCTCGCAGCTTAGGGGAGGCTGTTTTGGCTCAGGGTGGCTGGCAGCCAGGTGTGCTGCCAGAGTATGGCTTTAACGCTAATGAAGTAGCTCCAGTTAGTCACATTACAGTGGTGGCAGTGACTGGGGGTCACAGGGAGGCAGAAAAACAGGGGCACTGACTCAACCCTTCATGAGAAAGCAGCTTGTGGAAAGAGTGAGGCCCCTAAGCTCTACGTGCCTTAGTGTTAGTGCTGCACTGGTTGCACCTCCTGATTGACTCTTCTGTGCCTGTCACTGTGTGCACGTGGCCACATTGCTCTGAGCAATCATGAAGACAGGCTGAGGAATTGAAGTTGTTCGGCCTGGAGAAGAGACTCAGGGGGCATCTTATAGCGACCTGTGGGTAAAGGGGCCCAAGCTGGGTGGTTAACATTAAAAGACTACTTCTTTCAAGCCCAAGATAAGTGCATTCCAACAGGTAGGAAGTCAAGGAAGGGAGCCAGAAGATTCCTTCCTTGGGGTTAAACAGGGAGCTGCTGGGCAAACTGAAGAGGAAGAAGAAAGTCTACAGGTCATGAAAGGAGGGGATAGCTACTTGGGGTGTTGATAACGTTCTGGTGAGAGAATGTAGGGATGCAACTAGAAAAGCCAAGGCCTCCTTGGAATTAAACCTTGCAAGAGAGATCAAGGGCAACAAAAAGGACTTCTTCAAATACATTGCAGGTAAAAGTAAAACTAGAGGCAACATAGGACCCCTGCTGAATGAGGTGGGTGCCCTGGAGACAGAGGATACAGAGCAAGCAGAGATACTGAACATCTTCTTTGCTTCTGTCTGTACTTCTGGGGACAAATGATAGCAAAGCAGATGATGTGGTCTGTCTTGACTTGAGTAAAGCATTTGTAATGGTCTCCCACAGCATCCTCACAGCCAAACTGAGGCAGTGTGGACTGGATGATCAGGTAGTGAGGTGGATTGTGAACTGGCTGCAGGACAGAAGTCAGAGAGTGGTGCTCAATGGGACAGTGTCTAGTTGGAGGCCTGTATCTAGTGGAGTCTCCCAAGGGTCAGTACTGGAACCTCCTGTTTGATCTATTCATTAATGTCTTTGGTGAGGGATTAGAGAGCACTGTCAGCAAGTTTGCTGAAGACACAAAGCTAGAAGGAGTGGCCGACACCCCAGCAGACTGTGCTGCCTTTCAGCAAGACCTGGACAGGCTGGAGAGCTGGGCTGAGAGAAATGTAACAAACTATAACAAGGGCAAATGTAGAGTCTGGCATCTGGACAAGAAGAACCCTAGGTACCAGTCTAGGTTGGGGACTGACTTGTTGGAAAGCAGCATAGGAGAAAGAGATCTGGAAGTCCTGGTGGCTAGCAGGATGACCATGAGCCAGCAGTGTGCTCTTGTGGCCAAGCAGGCCAATGGCATCCTAAGGTGTATCAGAAGCAGAATGGTTAGTAGATCAAGAGAGGTTTTCCTCCCCCTCTTCTCTGCACTGGTAAGACCACATCTGGAATCTTGTGTTCAGTTGTGGGCCCCTCAATTCCAGAAGGACACAGAACTGCTGGAGGGAGTCCAACCCAGAGCCACAAAGATGATGAAGAGAGTGAAGTGTCTCCCTTCTGAGGAAAGACTGAGGGAGCTGGGTCTCTTTAGCTCGGAGGAGACTGAGGGGTGACCTCATTAATGTTGATAAATATATGAAGGGTGGGTGTCAGGAGGATGGAGCCAGGCTCTGCTCAGTGTCATCTAATGGCAGGACAAGGGGTAGTGGGTGTGAGCTGGGACATAGCAGGTTCCACATCAATATGAGAAGGAACTTCTTCCCAGTGAGGGTGACTGAGCACTGGAAGGGGCTGCCCAGGTGGGTTGTGGAGTCTCCTTCTCTTCCTTCTCTGGAGACATTTAAAACCTGCCTGGACATGTTACTGTGAGACTTGGTCTAGATGATCCTACTGTCGCAGGGGAATTTGACAGGATGATCTTTCCAAGTCCTTTCTAACCCCAGGTGTTCTATGACTCTATGATTCCAGTACCTTAGGGTCTCTAAGAAGGCTGGAAAAGACTATTTGCAAAGGCATGGAACTATAGGATGAAGGAAAATGGCTTTAATCTAGTAATGGGTAGATTTAATCTGGACATTAGGAAAAAGTTCTTTAATCTTAGGGTGGTGGATCCCTGGAGCAGGTTGCCTAGAATGGTCCAGGATGCTGGAGGCCCCAGGACCCCTGAAGACATTCAGGGTCAGGCTTGATAGGACTCTGATCAATCTGTTCTAGGTAGAGATGTCCCTGTTGTAGGGGCATTGGACTAGATAACCTTTGGAGGTCACTCACTGTATTTCATGATTCTGTGTTTCCCACTGCAGCAGAGAAAGGGAAGCTGAATAAAGACTAGCAGAACCCAAACTTTCATCACTTACTACTGTATGGTCCCAAGCGTCCTGCTTATCCTGCTCTGCCTGCTAGCCACCCCACAAAGGCCTGTGTCAGGGAGGGCTCACGCGCTCTGGTTCTGGGCAGGGTGGAAGTGTTGGGGCTGTAACCTCAGCAGAGCGCCTGGCATTACATCTGCTGCAGTAAACAGCAGCTGTAGGGTGGCCAGCCCAGAGTGGGTGCTCCCCTGGGAGCAGCCCAGCACCGCTGCTTTCACCAAAGGTAGTTTAGGTGCTACTTGTCTGTTTCTGCTCAGTGTACTGTGCCCAAACCCCAAAACATAACGGTATGTAAATGAGCTATTTTATTCATGCTCCTGAGGAGTATTTGCCTGTGTAAAAGAGCATGGACCTTTGGAGAAGCCTCATGGATGTGTCTGAAATCCATGCGCTGCAGAGCACGGTGAACAGTAGGGCAGTGCTTTGTTTTTAGGGTGGTCTTTTTTTCAAAGCCACAAGAATGTGGGTTATTGCAACTGGTTTTCAGTTATTTTAGAATAGCATAGTCTCTCCTCCAGGTTCCTGACTTATTCCACCAGTTTCATTTTCCTATTAATAGACGGCGCCTTGCCTTTCCCACTTGGTGGGTGCTTTCTCATCTACACAACCCTAGTCAATGGCAGCACTTACTTATGTAAGGATTGCAGAGACCTGCCCCCCCTCAGTGTGCTTTAATGACACTGGAGAAATGGTGTGGGGGGCTGGTTCTAGTTCTTTAGGATTAGCTTCTTCTTTATCAATGGCTTTTTTTGGCTTCCCAAAATTAGCTCGCCACTCTGCAAAAACCAGCCCGCTGTGATCACAGCTTCGTTGCACAATGCCTGTGTTTTCTTCAGTGGTGTTCTCATCTCTTGGAGATTAGGCAAGATCCAGTGGGTTGGACCTTGATCTGCATAATAAAGGACAAGGGCGAAGTTTGTAAATCCTTCATTTCCATCTTTGCTCTTTGCAGTTTGGGACCTGAAGGCTTGAAATAATGTTTGCTTGCTAGAAGGAAATTTCATGTAATATATGTGGAGATGCTGTTATGCAAACTAGTGTTGTAAGGGGAAAAAAAATCCATGCGTGTGTGTCATCCAACAGTAAGCAATGTTCTTCTCCCAATCAGCCATTTATCACACGTTGCCAGTGCAGGGGGGCTGGGACGATTTTATTCAGATAAATTTCTGATTCATTTAGCCAGTAAATCATGGTGAACTTCATGATAGTCATCTTTAACATGATTGTATTTTGTTAAGTTTTAATCACACGTAATGGATTTTATCTGACAATGAGGTCAACCTGTAGGCTTTTCCTCTGCCGTTTGATCGTACCCTCCCAGCACAGACAAGATCACAGACAGGTTCAGGTGCCCCACACTGGGAGGCATTAGGGAGGCACTGGAAGACCCTATATTTGAGTGTAACCAAATTTGTTTGAGAATCTTGTTTGCATGAGCTCTCCAATCACACTGTGAGGTCACAAGTTTGAGTCAGGGTAGTGGAAGCATCTTTATTCCATTGGATGTTTTGGTAGGGATGCAGCTAGTGCTGCTCTTCTATCTGCAGTCTGTGATGAACTTTTACATTGGAAAAGCAGTGGCAGATGAGATGTGGGAGTGAGGCAGGGAACCATGATAGTTTTCAGTGAGAGATAGGCTCTTTTCTTTGGTATCTTCATCTTGCATCTAAATCGACTTGCTCATTCTTAAGCTGATGGAAAACATCATGTCTTCATCTGTAACAGGAATATGGCCCTGAATCTCCCTTGCAGCTTCAGTACAAATCTGTTCTTCTTGCTTATGTTTCTGAAGGGCTAGGAAGTGTTTCATTTGCTTCTCATATCGATGGTTTGACCTGATATTCCTTCCTACCAAAGCAAGCCTTAACTATCTAGTTCTTCTCTGTTGACTCTATGTTTTGGTCATCCCTTTCCTCCCCTTTCTCCCCACACCCCATTGCAATCTTTGTTCTCCTTTTGTTCTTGCTTCATGCTTTTTTTCCTTCCTTTCTTTCTGTAAACCAGGAAGCCTTTCTCTTCGTTTGACTCTCCATGTACATCACAGTGAGCTCTGGCAGCAGTGTGCCCACTGGAAGCACTAGAGGGAAAACAGGAAGAAATGTTGCGCGTTACTGGAGGTGCTGCTGTGTTTCAGGTTCTAGCGCTGTGCACTCCATGTGGGGGTTGAACAGCCTCTGGTGATCTGGGTTGGACAGCTTGCCCAGCCATAGGAGGAACACAAAATCACAGAACTGTTGAGGCTGGAAAAGCCCTCTGAGCAAATCCAGACTAGTTTAGGACCTACCATCACCACATCAGCCAGACCAGGGCACTAATGGCCACAGCCAGGCTGCCCTTAAATACCTCCAGGGATGGGGACTCCACTATTGCCCCAGGCAGTCCATTCCAGAGTCTGATCACCCTTTTCATGAGGAAGGGCTTCCTAACATCCAATCTAACCCTCCCCTGGCAGCTTCAGGACTTATCCTCTCGTCCTGGTGTTGGTTGCCTGAGAGAAGAGCCCGTCCCTCACCTGACTACAACCTCCCTTCAGGGAGTTGTAGAGAGAAAGAAGGTTCTTCCTGAGTCTCCTCTTCTCCAGGTTAAACACCCCCAGCTCCCTCAGTCTTTCCTCAGCAGACTTTCCCTCCAGTCCCTTCCCCACCCTCGTTGCTCCTCTGGACCTGCTACAGGCTCTCAATTTCTTTCTTGGAGTGAGGGGCTCAGAACTGCCCCCAGTACTCAAGGGGAGGCATCCCCAGTGCCCAGGACAGTATCAGTTCTCACTGAATGCTTCAACAACCTGATCTTCTACGACTAGGTCACCCACCTAATGGGTGAGGGAAGAGCTATGCATGTTGTCATTTCCCTCGGCATTCTCCTTAAGAAACTGGCTGCTCGTACTTGGATGAGCGTACGCTTTGCTGGATTAAAAGCTGGCTGGATGGCCAGGCCCAGAGGACCAGTCACAAGCGGCTCAGTAGTGAGGTCTGTTGTCTTTATCATCTTTGTCTAAGAGTTGTATGAAGGAAGGAATTCAGTGCGCCCTCACTAAGTTTGCAGGTGACACCAAGTTGGCCACAAGTGTTGGTCTGTCCGTGGGTGAGGAGGCTCTGCGAAGGAATCTGCACAGACTGCATCAATGGGCCAAGATCAGGCCAGGGTCTGCACTTGGGTCACGACAACCCCAAGTAACCCTGCGAGCTTGGAGAAAGGTGCTTGGTGGAAAAAGACCTCAGGGGTGTTGGTCATCATCTGCCTGAATGTGAGCCACCAACGTGCCTGGGTGGCCAAGAGGGCAAATGGCTTCCTGGCACATATTAGAAACTGTGTGACCAGCATGAGTAGGGATGTGATTGTTTCCTTACACTCAGCACTGATGAGGCCTCACCTTGAGTACTGGGGTCAGTTTTGGGCACCTCAGTACAAAAAGGACATTGAGGTGCTGCAGTGGGTCCAAAGAAGGGCAACAAAGTCATTGATGTGTCTAGAGCACAAATCCTATGAGGAGCAGGTGAAGGAACTAGGGATGTTTAGACTGAAGAAAAGGAGGCTCAAAGGAAACTTCCAGCTCTCTACAACTATGTGAAAGGAGGTTGTAGCGAGATTAGTGTTGGTCTCTTCTCCCAAGTGTAATAAGTGATAGGACCAGAGGAAATGGCCTCAAGTAGCACCAGGGGAGGTTTAGACCAGATGTTAAAAACGGTCTTCACCAAAAGGGTTGTGAAGCCCTGAAACAAGCTGCACAGGGAAGTGGTAGAGTCACCATTCCATGAGGTCAACCTAATAGACATCATAGAATCATAAAATCATTACAGATTGGAAGGGACCTCAAAAGATCACCTAGTCCAATCCCCCTGCCACAGCAGGATCACTTAGACCAAGTCACACAGGAACACATCCAGGCGGGCCTTGAACATCTCCAGTGAAGGAGCCTCCACAACCCACCTGGGCAACCTGTTCCAGTGCTCCATCACCCTCACCGTGAAGAAGTTCCTTCTCAGGTTGATGTGGAACCTTCTATGTTCCAGCTTACAATCATTGCCCCATGTCCTATCACTACATGACACTGAGAATAGCCCAGCTCCATCCTCCCGACACCCACCCCTCAAATATTTGTAGACATTAATGAGGTCACCCCTCAGTCTCCTCTTCTCCAAGCTAAAGACACCCAGCTCCCTCAGCCGCTCCTCAGAAGGGTGGTGCTCCACCTCCTTCATCTTTGTTGCCCTACGCTGGACTTCCAGCAGCTCCACATCCCTCTTGAACTGAGGAGCCCAGAACTGGACACAATACTCCAGGTGTGGTCTCACCAGGGCAGAGTAGAGGGGGAGAAGAACCTCTCTTGATCTGCTAACCACCCCCCTTCTAATCCACCCCAGGATGCTGTTGGCCTTCTTGGCCACAAGAGCACATTGCTGGCTCATGGTCATCCTGCTGTCCACCAGGACCCCTAGATCCCTTTCTCCTTCACTGTTCTCCAACAGGTCAGTCCCCAGTCTGTACTGGTACCTGGGGTTGTTCTTGCCCAGACATGTAGATGTGGTACTGAGGGACAAGATTTATAGTGGCTTGGCAATGCTGGGTTAATGGCTGGACTTGACAATTTTGAAGCCAAACTTCCAACCAAAATGAATCTGTGACTCACAACAGTTGCCCTGTGACAGATGTCACATTTCTGGTCACCTGGACTTCACAGGTGTGTGGTTACATGGTCAGGCCCAGGCTTGTTGAACACCTGGAACAGAGACTGAGATCTCCTTTAGGTGCTCTTAACGTGCTTCTTGCTGCACCATCCTGTCACCTGCATGGGCATTATTTTGTCTGCTTGCTTTCAAGGGATGTAGTCTTCAGGCAAGATCAGTATGTCATTTAGAAAGGTGTTTGAGTTCCTTTGGGATGAAAGGTGCTATATGAGTATTAAATCCTCTTAATGTCCCAGAAGGCTGCCATCAATCTTGGAACAGCCGTTTCCATTTTCCCTCCATATCCCCTGGTTTCTTTCTTTCATTGTTCTACTGAGAGAGTGGCAATCTGGAGACTGATGACCCTTTCTCTTAGTGCAGTACTGGAGTGGGGAGAGGGAGAACCAATTGTCTGTGAATTTTGCAGTAGTTTCTCCTGCTCTATCAAACAACTAAGAATTCTGGTATGCACTGAGGCTGCGACACCTCACCCTGCTACTGACTCACAGGAGCTTGACCTGCTCTAAGTTGATTGAACTCTCCCTGGTTATGCTGGTGCACATCGGGAATATTCACTGAAGTTAACAAAGTTATTTAGAAGCCATTGGAGAAAAGAACTGGGTTTTTTGTTTGGTAAATGGAAATTATGTAAACCTTCTCTGTTTTTTGTAAATGTTTAAGAGAAGAGCACCCTGAAGATATTTTGTAGCTTAACAGGTTTTTAGCATTGCTCTCTCTGTCTTTCTCTCTAATGCAACTTTGCCTGCAGCCCCGTGCATTAGCAATGCAAAACAGATTCTGAAAGCCAAAGGGACCCAAGCTCTTCCCGATGAACACTGTGATTTAAAAAAAAAATCTAGGAAGTGTAAAGGTTGTCCAAGTGGCATATGGCATGACAGTGACCCTGCAGTAAGGACAGACGTACAAAGCTAATGGTAATACTATACTGGAGCCAGACAACATCCTGAGTTTAGGAAATCAAAGCCCCATGCTTTGGCTTAGCAGAGAATTAGCATGTGGAGCTTGTGCTAGCTCTGGAAACTGGGCAGTTCAGCTCTTAGTCATGTTGCGCTTGAGGTTTGCAGCCTTGGTAGCAGCAAGATCCTGCCTCATCCTGTGCAGGAAAGTCAGACCCATGGAGTTCAGCTAGGCAATAGAGTATTCTTTGTAAAGCTTCAGTGCTCAGATGGATTTGTGTATCAGGTGAACACTGTTTCTGAGCAGAAACAGGTCATAAGCTGCCGGTCATATGCTGCTTCGAAGATGTGTGAAGTCAGAGAATAAGTGCCAGTACTCAGAACAGGGTACAAGAATGTCTGGGGCAGAGCTAGAAGCAGTTGGCACTCAAGGGATATGTTTTAGGTTTTTTTCACATGAGGATCCCAGAAAGGAACCTGTAACCTGTACAGGCAAACAGCCTATACAGGAGCCACCTCTGCACACAGGAATCCAGTGTCATTTAATGACGAGTCTGAGTCCCAACACTTGTTAATGGAGCCATCCTTGCTGTGAGTCCCAGTGTGGACAATGCTCTGGCTGGAGGAGCTTTGCCCTGAGCTGTGCTCCAGACAACTGCACCAGTGTGACCCCTTTGAAGAGCCTTGTGGGGCAATTCCAGCTGATAGGAAGGCACAGAGGCACGCTTTTCTTCCTGAAAGAAAATTACACGTGATGTAATTACTTCACTTCCCAGTAGTGCACGGGCACGCTCTGGCATCGGATGAGTGAATCTCTTGTTATAGAAATGCTGCGCCCTTGTTAAAAAACAATTGTGGTCAAACTGTAGTGAAACACAAGAATTTTCTCATTCTTTGTCAAACTGCCTCCACCTCACCCAAGCCCACCCCTTTCTGCCCTACTGCCTCTCTTTTTTGTGTGTTTTTAGCTAAAAGACCTGTTTTATGGATATTTTCTGCAATTAGACCATGTGTTCCAGGAAGAGGTATCCATAGAAATTCCCAGAAAACAGAAATTAATAGGGTGGGACGATTCTTGCTTGGTGCAGGTTTGGATGTTTTGGCAATATTTACTTAGGTTTGATTGTTAAAAAGGTAAAATGATCCCTGTTACAACAAGTATCAACCAAAAAAATGGTCATCAGGGAGGAGATGTTTTTAACCATCTTCGTTGTATTTCTTTTTATGTTTGCTTTTCCCACAGAATAAGAATTTGGGTACAGGATAAACATAAGAATCTTGTTTTAAAAGCAGCACGTCGTTCTAAAAGTGAGACCGTGAGTCAGTTTTCAGGCTGGTTTTGGGAGGAAATCTCCTGGCTCAGTAGACAAGGATTTAATGAATTTGTCCTTGTTCTTAAAAGCATTTGCACATCTCTCCTGTTGAATCCTCTTGGTCAGGAATGGGGTTCTGTCCTATTTCATATCAAATGATTTCTAACAAACTCCTCATCATAGTATCTGGATCCAAAATTAAGGTTCCAATGATGTTGAAGTACCTGAACAACTGTGTCTATTTAAAAGGCACGTCACAGATTTTTTTTTAGTAGAGACTGTTTGAAAGAATTTTTGAGCTTATTCTTTCCTTTAGAAACAAGCTGGGGTAATTTTTTCTCTTTGCATTTTGCATTCAAATGGTGGAGTTATTAGAAAAATAGGTATTTTTTTAATTGGCCTCTGTGTGTATCTGTCTCAGCTTTCCTAGCATATCTACTGCTGCTTTTTTCTCCCCTCTGCAAGCAGAGTTATATTCTTTTGCTTAATATGATGCATTTTGGAGGAACAGATGAAACTCATTAAAATACTTAACCAAGAAATAGTCCATTTATACAACCCCATCTTGTTTGTGATGATGGCCCCAAAGCTGGAGCACAGTCGGTCATTCCTGCACACACACACCCCAACCATCAGCCGCAGGGAGTAGTTACAATCAAGTCTGTTCACAGAGCAGCTGCACAGCTTTCTGCTGCAAAGGATGGGCCACTAATAGGTTAAAACTCAGACACTGGGAACTTCTTTTGTGAACTGAAGGGGATTCTTTCATGCTGCTGAGTGTCCCTGTCAGAATATGAGTCTCTGTCAGCAGAGACGGGCTTGCACACTCAGCTGCTGCTTGCAATATCTGATGCATGGAAACACACGTGTTGCAAAAAGAAGACCAAACAGCCAAGATCTCAGCTCAGTGCTTGGATCTAGCACGTGCACAGAGTACCCTGCATAACACTTGTCTTGCAGCTGTGCTTTCTGGTCAGGTTTTTTACCATGTGAGCTGCAGTTTGGCTCAGAACCTGATAAAATTGTAGTAAGAAGGGATTGCTCAGTAACAGCACTGTGAAAGCTCTGCTAATTAATATAAGTAATTTTTTACTCATGTTAATGTCAAAGAAGGTCTTTGCCTGAAATTTCTCCTTGGAGTGCTAGAAATGAATTTAATAGAATCCGAAGGACTGAGCCAATATATCTGTTCTCCCATGTTCTGCTTCCTAGAGAAACCTAGATACTCTTGGAAATAAGAATGGATTTTTTTAGAGAAGGATGGGCAGGCATCTACAGAACACTTTTTCCCTAGAACAGGTGAGCACTTATTTAGCACTGGAGTAGAGAAAGCAAGCTCTTGACTGGACATGTCCACTACAGAGCAGAACTGCTCAGGATACCTCCAAAATTTGTCAGCAGCTCAGTCTTTGAACCTTAGACAGCTTCTGTGCATCTGCACTCCTCTTTCCTCAAACGTCCCTCTTTATCTTTGAAACTTTGAGAGGATGAAGGAATCTGCTGATAAATGTTACTTTCTGCTGAGTGATGCCCTTGAGAGACAACATTTCTCAGGCACTATCACCGTTTTGGTTTGTGAAGGCCCTTTTGTTCCCTGCTAGGTTCGTTAGGGAGGTAGGAATGTTCTTGGGCCTCTCACCGATCAGCCATTTCTGTGTTCCTCTATTTCAGAGCAGCACAGTGAATACAGGGGAAACTGAGGCCTTCACAGCTGACATAGACATGTTATGAAACATTGAATCTTCCTTGACAATTGAGTTACTGATTCTCCACAGTCCTCACACTCACGTAGAGTCAATTCAGATCCAATCTGGTTGACATATGATTGCTGGGAAGTGTTCCTTGCCACAGTTCCTCTTGGGTTCCTCGGCTCTCACTGCCAGTACAGCTGCTAAGGGCCATTCTTAAACATAGCGAGACTTCTTCCCCTCTGCACACTAGGTCATTTTTGCAAAGAGTTAAACAAATATAAGACAGAGAAGTGAGCAGGGGACCAGACAGCATCTTCCAAAATAGCAAATAGGCCAGAACTCATCCCTTCCCAGCTGAGAAAGAAGATGCTTTCTCCCGCCTCACCTGTAAATGCACCCAAGGCCTGATGCCTCCAATCTCCTTGACCTTTCTGTTTGTTTCCAAAATAGTCTCATTGTAGGAAAGATGAGACCTGGTCCGGACTAGCTGGGAGACTGGGAAATAGCAGAGAGCACATAAGGGCTACAGAGACAAGGAACGTCTAAGCTTTTGGACTTGCGTGGCATTACTGACACCTTCATAGTGAAATATATTCAAATACCAAGCTTGCATTGATCCACGCACCCACAACAGCTAGCCACTCACAAACATAGCACCAGCAGTTTCAGCTGCATGCTTTAAATTCAGCAAAAAGCTTTCAAGAAAACTTCTGAGAGAGAATGTACGTTTTCCTGGAGACGTGGCTTCCATTTCTGCGTATAAGAAGGAGAGGCTGCTCTGTGCAGCTTGAGCAGAAGCACAGAGCAGGAGCAGGACTTAGAGTGAGTTTCCTTCCATCAGTGGAGAGACTGGCTTAGAGTTCCACCTTGTTAAATGTCTGGCTGAAGTTGTGAGTGATTAATGAACAAAATGAAGTTGTGTGTCTTTCTCTTCCTGTGACCTCTACATTCTCCTGAATAAGTTACAAGCAGTCTGGGCAGGAATAAAGCCATTGGGAAGAGGGAGAGGTACAGAGCCCACTGTCACTGTATACTATTCCCAGAACTTGCAGCTTCTGAGTTGTGGACACTACAGTACTGAAGTTTGAGGGGTTAAAATGTGGAAAAAACCTCAGAGTTTCAGGCTGCCTGTCAATAGTCACTGTGTATGGTCAATCACCCATGTGGAACTGCATCCTGGGGGGAATTTGGTTCCCCTGCAGAAGCTGCACACAGGAGATGACCCTGTGGTTCAGATGCAGTCAGGCTATTGGATCAAATGCTTTCCTTCTCCTAGAGGGAAGGGGTTTGTTTTTGCCCATCTTTAGACTCTTGCTTAGAGTAGGAATGTATTTGAAGGTGTGAGTATCACAGTATCACAGTATCACGGTAATGATAAGGTTGGAAAAGACCTTAAAGATCATCCAGTCCAACCTAAATCCAAATCAACCCAGCAATCCTAACATCTAACATCTGGATCATGCCACTCAGCACCTCATCCAGCCTAACCTTGAATACTTCCATGGACAGTGACTCAACCACCCCTGTGGGCAGCCCATTCCAAAACCAGATCACTCTTTCAGTGAAAAATCTTTTCCTAATGTCAAGTTTAAACCTCCCCGATGGAGCTTAAGACTATGACCTCTAGTCTTGTCTCCAGTGGCCAGGGAGAAAAGACCAACCCCTGTCTGACTACAGCCACCCCTCAGATAGTTATAGACAGCGATAAGGTCACCCCTGAGCCTCCTCTTTTCCAGACTAAACAAATCCAGCTCCCTCAGCCTGTCCTCATAGGGTTTATCCTCCAGCCCCTTAACCAATCAAGTTTCCCTTCTTTGGACTCGTTCCAGCACCTCAACATCTTTCTTAAACTGAGGGGCCCAGAACTGAACACAATACTCCAGGTGTGGTCTAACCAGTGCCGAATACAGGGGAAGGAGAACCTCCCTTGACCTGCAATCCACACCATTCCTGATGCAGGCCAGGATGCCATTGGCCCTCTTGGCCGCCTGGGCACACTGCTGACTCATGTTAAGTCTGCTGTCCACCAACCCCCCCAAGTCTCTCTCCACCTGAGAACTCTCTAAGTTCCCATTCCTCATCATCAGGGAGAACCCTCCCTTCTTCCTTGTGGGGCAAAGCCCCAGTCTCTCCCAGTTCCTGAGCACCTTCTTCCCGATGACAGGAAATACCAGGCTCCTCTGACTCCTGGGCAGCTCTGAGAGAGTGCTACTCCACCGGTCTATCTCCTTTTCACACTCTTGGATACTCCTCAGCCTGTCCACCTCGTCCCTTATCTCAGCCACCATGCAGAGCAGGTCATGCACCTGCTCACAACGCTCGCAGGTGTTTCTGGCACTGCTGTCTTGCAGAGGCATAAGACTCAGGCATTCCCTGCAGTCAGGAGTCTGAACAGCCACATCCATTGTCAGGGGGATTGTCTGGGCAAATGAATCCCTCATAACAGCTGTCTTAGCCCTCGATAGTTTAACTTCACCCATTGCCAACAAGGGGAAGGATAGTGGAGAGGAGAGTGAAAGCAAGAAAGAAACATGACTTAACAGAACAGAGTGGTGTCTGGAACCCTACCTGCTTGCCCTGCCTGCACTAACTGCCTCTCTATGATCCAGTTGTGATCCTGTTTGCCTACTCCTGAGTCTGAAAGGCAGAGGGAAAACACTTCTTGCCTGCAATCATGAGACTCTTTCAGAGTGTTGGAAGCTTTCAGTACTCCCTTGTGATCAAAGTGTATCTGTCTGCATCCACTTGGGGCACCTGCACGTGTTGAAGCACCAAGAGCATGTCCTCAGACCTTCTAGTCTGCAACATGCTTCAGCCTGTAACACCAGAAAGCAAAATGTTTTCCATTGCTGTTACAGACCATTTTGACAGAAAAGATTGTGTCTTTTGCGTGCCCTCTATGTCTTCAGTCTTGAAGGAAAGTTCTGGAGCCCCCAACATAAGAAGGACAAGGACCTGGTGGAGCAAATGCAGAGGAGGCCATGAAAATTATCAGAGGGCTGGAGCCCCGCTGCTGTGGGGACATATTAAGAGAGTCGTCATTGTTCAGCCTAGAGACAAGAAGATTCCAAGGGGACCTTACAGTGATCTTCCAGTCCCTGAAAGGGGCTGTCAGAGGGCTGAGAAAGACTGTTCCCAAGGGTAGGGAATGACAGGGTAAGGGGTCATGGGATGAAGCTGGAAAAGGGAAGATTGAGGCTGGGCATAAGGGAAAGTTCTTGAACCCAAGGGTGGGGGGATTCCTGGAACAGGCTGCCCAGAGAGGTGGTGGAAGCCCCATCGTTGAAGCCATTCAAGGTCAGGCTGGATGGGGCTGTGGGCAATCTGCTGTAGCTAGGGATGTCCCCTCCTTGATGTAGGGTTGTTGGACTAGATGACCTTTGGAGGTAACTTCCAAACCAATGCAACCTGTGATTCTATGAAAAAAAAAGCTTATGTAATTCTTTATTTGTTTAAGATAATTAGAAAACATTACATGAATTTTGAACCCAATATCCTTGACAGGAAAGGCTGGGAGAGGTGTGTATCCTCCTCCTACCAACACAGTAAAATTGAGAGCATGATTCCAGTCTGTATGAAATTGCTAATTCTCCAGTGATTTTTCCATGTGTGGCCATTTCCTTTGAGAACTTGGGCAATGTCACTTCATTTAAAGAGACTTGGGGTTGCAACCCCTCCATATGCCTTCTGTCTGTTCCTGAGGCTCAGAAGGATTGATGAGTGAGCATCATGCTTTGAACTACAAGAGAATGCATGTTTGCCAGCATAATACCTGGTGTCTTCTTTGCAATGCCCCATGTTATGTGAGAGTCTCAGGTTTTGTGTTTTGAAAAAAGCACTGTCTAGGAAAAGAAACATTGAACTTGGTGCCTGCAACAATGGGAAGTGCAGAAAAACACTAAACTTAATG
Organism: Rhinopomastus cyanomelas; assembly: GCA_013400115.1. Classification (NCBI taxonomy): domain Eukaryota; kingdom Metazoa; phylum Chordata; class Aves; order Bucerotiformes; family Rhinopomastidae; genus Rhinopomastus; species Rhinopomastus cyanomelas. The sequence goes on from VXBP01002426.1 coordinate 167,069, forward strand.
ATACTGAGACAAAATGCCATTCCATGATTTTAGCGATTCGCCTTGTGATTTTTAAACATTCTGGGCTGGCTGCTCTGTCATCAGCTTTTAGTCTGCCTAACATTAAGAGTAAGAAAAATGCTACAATAGACCTCGGGGTTTCCCATGGGAAACCATAACTAGGTCATGAGTGTGCTTGCAGTGGAAGTACATGTAGTTTCGTTTAAATTGATCTGAAAATTGGAGGCATAAAGAAGATGAGATGGTTCTGACCAGAAGCTTGTTTTCATGATGAGTCTTTTTCCTCCCTATAATCAGGTTGTTTGTCCAGTCTTAAGAGAAATGAACTGTTTATGCTGATTCTGTTCCTTCTTTGTTGTCATTTGGCCCTAACCCAAAGCTGGACAGTACCAAATCAAGGTGGGTGATGATCCCCATAATGGCTTCCTCATGCCTAACATTACCCAGTTCTCAACAGGTTTGTTAGGCCACCTTCTGCCTTCTTAATAAACACAAGACCTGTGGCAGCATTGCTCAGCCATCACTCCAAAGATTTCCACTTGGCTCACATCAGCCATGGCAGGTGGTCATCTCTCTGTGCAGTGCACTGCAAGGGCATGCAGAGGGCCCGAGAACACAATGCAGCCCTATTCCTTGACTTCCATGTCAGAGTTTCCCATGTGTGTCTTGTCATCCTCTAATGGTTCCTTTTCTAAAGTGGTGGAGCCCTCTGAGAGTGCATCATCTCTGCTAGTACTGGCTACTTCGACAGGGAGGGACGCAGCTGAAGTGACCGACCTCTGCAAAATCACAGTGGGAGAGCAAGTGCTGATACTTTTATCTTGACATTGCTTGTCAGGGTCAGTCAGGTCCCTAAGAAAACTGCCCAAGTCCTGCTTCTGCTGCAGTTTTGAGGTGAGCTTTTGATTTGTAGTTCAGTTGGCTCTCGTTAAAATCCTTCTCTTGTTTAATGGGCAAGGCAGAGCCTTAGAGAACTGGAGAAAACCATGGCCCACAACTTATATGACAGTTTTGAGGCCTTTCTGTAAAGGCTCATTTTTTTAATGAACCCCATTGACTCAAATGCTTTAAACAGCAAGCAAAGAACTATAGTATTTGTAGAGATGTAGGTGGTCTGGATACGCGAATGAGAGTTTCATACATGTATAGCTGGGCATATAGGTATGTTGAGCAGTCAGCTAATAACTCCAAATGTGATACTCTGCCCTCTTCTGTCAGTGCATCTGCCACTCAGACATGCTTAGCAAGATGTATGCTGCTTTCCATGAATATAGCTCTTGTTAATGCTAAGGATTATTATAAGTGTGTGTGGAGAGGTGTCCTTGCTACATCCTTTCAGGATATCATCCCCAAGGGGGAAGAGCTGCTGTTCGTACAACGTGGCTGTCCAGAAATGCTTGCAAATCAAATGCTTTCATTTCCTTTTCATATGGGATGGGGAGGAGCTCCTCAAAAAATTCTCTGACCCAGCATCTCACTTTAAAGAACAAAGTCCTTTTAGATTTGCAGGAGTTCAAAACGGCATTTGATCACATCCACTTTGAGTAATTTGGTAGGAGCCTGTTTTGTCAGATACCTGTCTGCAAAATCTATTTTTAAACAATTCATTTTGGTTTAGCACTATCTCCTCTCTGAAAGAGGAGGGGGTATCAGGAAACCCTAAGTTTGTTTCCAGCCTCTAAGTCAGCTGGCCACAAGACATACAGCGGATCACTTAACTTCTCTTCTTATTCTTCAGCTCTTGCTGGCAGAATCATTTCCCAGTCTTGTCTTGCCATTTTTGTTGCCCATCTGTTCAGTTCTGTGCTTTTTAGGAAAAGGATGTTCATTATTCTTCCAGCAAGGTGTGCAGACAGGGCACAAGGTACTGCGAGTGGCAACTGCCTGTTCAATGTGTAGTAAATGTGAGTGCAGAAGAGCAGAGATGTATTTACACACCAGTTCCAGTCTGTTCGCTCTGTGCAGGCCAGCAGCAACGCAGCTACATGTGTTCTGTAGTGTGTGCTCCATGGTGCGAGCAGGTAGATTATCTGCTTAACCTAGCGGCACATCTGCAAGATCAGGTTGAAAAGCTACAAGCAGAAGTAGAAAGGCTCAGGAGAACTGGAGAGGCTAAAATAGAGGTAGACTGGTGGAGCCAGTCTGGACAACAGCCAAATAAGAGCCAGGAACAAGGAGCCGAAGTATTCTGCACCTCTCAGATGGAGGACAGAAGCCCAAGTAGAAGGGGTGAGTGGAGCCAAGTGAAGGGCCATGGCTGAAAGCAAGTACCTCCCTTGTCTGCCTCACCTTCCCAGTTGCCACCGAGTAAGAGATATAAGCCCCTACTTGAAGACGGTCAGTCTAAAATAGATATAGATGACAGAGAACCCATACCAGAGGTCCTAGCAAGGTCGTATAAATCCAGGAAATCTTCCACTAATATGACAACCTCCTCCACAAAGAAGAGAAGGGTAGTAGTTATTGGACACTCACTCCTGAAGGGGACTGAGGGCCCAATATGCAGAGCTGACCCCCATCATAGGGAAGTCTGCAGTCTACCTGGAGCCTGAATCAGGGATATCACTAGGATGCTCCCTAACCTGGTGAGATCAGCTGACTATTACCCGCTGCTGATCTTCCAGACAGGTGGGGAGGAAGCTGTATTCCATAGCCTGAGGGGAATGAAGAAAGACTACAAGGCCTTGGGACATGTGGTAAAAGAGTCTGGGGCACAAATTGTATTTTCTTCATTACTTCCATTTTGGGGTGAGGACACGAGCCAAGTCCATTAATACGGGCTACGAGACTGGTGTTATAGGCAGGGCTTTGGGTTCTTTGATAGCAACCGGTTCTACAAGATACCAGATCTTGCAGGTCCAGGTGAGGTTTATCTCAGAGGGAAGAAAGGGTTCTGGGCAGCAATTGGCAGGGCTCATTCAGAGGGCTTTACACTAGATTTGAGGTGGAGTGGTATAGTTGATGGGTGAGCACCAGTGGGACAGAGGTCTGGTCTTAATGAAAACCGGATGGCCTCTCGCTGTCCTAGGGTGAAATCAGAGCACTCAGCTCGCTCCCTGAAATGCCTGCACACCAATGCACACAGCATGGGGAATGAGCAGGAGGTGCTAGAAATCTGTGTTCAGTCAGGCGATGATGATCTGGTGGCAATCTGGGACAACTCGCTTGACTGGAATGTGGTCACGGACAGCTATCTCCTTTTCAGAAGGGACAGGTCAGCAAGGCAAGGTGGTGGAGATGCCCTTTACGTGAGAGAGCAACTGGAGTGTATTGAGTTCTGTCCGGGGCACATGAAGAAAGAGTTGAGAGTTTGTGGGTGCAGATCAAGGGGCAGGCTGGCATGGGTGACACTGTTGTGGGTGTCTATTACAGACCCCCTGATCAGAATGAAGAAGTTGATGAGGTTTCCTACAGGCAGCTGGCAGCAGCCTCACAGTTACAGGCCCTGGTTCTCATGGGGGATTTTAACTACCCTGATATTTGCTGAAAGACCTACTCAGCCAGCCATCCACACCCCAGGAGGTTCCTTCAGTGTATTGGTGACAATTTCCTCATGCAAATGGTGGAGGAACCCACTAGGAGAGGAGCACTACTGGATCAAGGAAGGTCTGGCTGAAGCAGTGAAGGATGAGGGCAGCCTAGGGTGCAGTGACCATGAGACGGGTGAGTTCAGGGTCTCATGTGGTAGCAACAGAATGCCTAGCAGAATCACAACCCGGGACTTTATGAGGGCCAACTTTGTCCTTTTCAAGCAATTGCTAGGGGAAATGCCATGGGACAGGGTACTGGCAGGTAAAGGGGCCCAAGATAGCTGGTTAACATTCAAAGACCATGTTTTTAAAGCACAACACAAGAGCATCGCAACAGGAAAGAAGTCAAGGAAGGGAACCATAACACCCATGTGGTTAAACAAGGAGCTGCTGGGTAAACTGAAGAGGAAGAAAAAAGTCTATAGGTCATGGAAGGAGGGAATGGCCACTTGGGGTGATGATAAGGCTCTGGTGAGAGAATATAGAGATTCAGCTAGGAAAGCCAAGGCCTCCTTGGAATGAAAC
>VXBP01002427.1:0-14472 GCA_013400115.1 Rhinopomastus cyanomelas
TTGAGTTACTGGCTGCAACCTGACAGGGGGTGGATGCAGGGGATACTTGAACCCTGGTGTCTGATAGTGGGTAATCCTTTCTCTCCATTGGGGCTGCCAGAGCCTGGTACCACCTGTCTACCTCGTCTTCTGATTCTCTGATATTTCTAAGCCCATGAACTTCTTCCTTTAATAGTTCAACTTCACCCTCCAGCTGTGCTGCTCTTCTCAGCAGGAAATCTACCTGTTCACAGCGTATACAATTCCCTGGTACAGAGGAGAGACTGAGGCATTCACTGCAGCCTGTGGTCTGTGTCTTAGCCTGTTTCATTCCACCCTCTGTCTGCGTACCCATCTCCATCTTAGCTGGCACCAGGAGTCTTCCCTTCTTCTGACAGGAAGAGACCATTATGCTTACCTACTATGGCTAGCAGGTTAGGGTTTGGGTCGTGGGGGTTTTTTTGGTTGTTTTTGTTTTCAGTAAAATATAGCCCGCGCGCCGGCAATCTCTGCCCCTGTACCTCAGCGAGCATGTAGTCACAGGCAGCCCGCTGCTCCCAGAACAGGAAGTGCAAAGCTCAAAAGCTCACCACTCCGTTCAGTTTAAATCTCCCTGTGATTGGGTTGCAACAATATAAAGGGCATTTTCGCAGGTGTATGGGAAATCCTTTTCTGCAATGAGCCAAGGCAGCCAGCAAGGCATGTACTCCTGGTCCAGCTACAGCTTTCTTGGGAGCTCCAAGTGTAACAGCTCCTCTGAGGAGTGTGGCTCTGCTTCAATGGGCTATACTGCCCTTCTCCAGCTTGAGCCACTGGGGTCTCTCCAGCTGACACCACGGGCAGGTGCCCTGGAAGCACAGGAGCTGGGGAGTTTGAGACATTGGCTTTTTAGTCAACCTGCTGCTTAAATATTGCAGCTGTAGCATTTCCTCTGCCTTGCAGGTGAAGACTCTGACTGTTGTATCATTCCCAGAATTGGTATCTACCTGTCGTGGGTCTCTGAGTTTATATTGACTCACCTGTTCATGAACACTTCATTTGGTCTCTTGTAATTTCTCTCAGGCCTTGTCAACAAACAGGAAGTTAAGAAAAGCTACCCAGCCTCTGGAGCTGTAGCACGCACTGGGTGGAGACCCTTCTTAGTAGCATAATGGCCGAGCGCCACTATGACTAAAGGTTGCTCCCCTTCCACGTGACACCACAAACAATCTACTTGGATTATTATACCTCAAGCGAAGTAACTGCGTTCAAATGTGTGAGCTGCACTGCACCAAACGCCTGTCTGGATATCCTGATTCTGAGGCGGGGTGGTCTCCATGCAGTCTGCCTTGTCAACCAAGGCAGGCTGAGTTGCTTTTTAAAAACCCATAGTAATTTGTTTCACATGTTCAGCTTTTTCACCTCTTGAACTTTCTAAGAGTTCTGGCACAAGCAAGTCTGTAGAGATGTTTTATGGCCCTCTGGGCTTTTACTGAGCTTGTGATTCATCAGATGTGTCTTGATGTTTAGTTCAGCATGCAGTTTGCCTGCTGAGGCCTCTTTGCCAAGCGTTAGGAGCTGCAGAAGTCCTTCAGGGGTCTACACCTGCTAAACATGCAGTCTTGGGTTCATACTCTCATGATTATGGAGAAGAGTTTGCTCCTCCAGGTAGGCTCGAGGTGCTCAATGCTGAGACTCCAGATCCAGCACACCTCCACCGTGACCTGCCTTGGTGCCAACTGATTGCATATTATTGTAGCCCCTGCCCATGCTGATTCCTTCTAGGTGGACAATAAAGCACAAAAATCTTGAAGTAACTTGGTGACCTGGGAATTTTTGTGCACATATTGAGGATGAACTTCCCAAAGGTGGTGTATCACTCTATGTCATGCTCCTTTTTTAGCTGCTTTGAGTACTTTGAGCTTCACCTCCTTCATAAAGACCATCCCTGCTTGGTCTAATGTTTGCTCTCAGATTACTTAGCTAAGAACTCCTGCTAGAGAAAACTTTGCAACTGGCTGAATTTCTGCAGTCATGACTAACACCTCTAGCTTCTGTGCTGCTCTCTTAGCTCACTGCAAAACACCAGCTTCAGACCAAGAAGCAGAATGGGACAGACTGTTTGTGATCACTAGTGCTAGAGTAATCACCTGAGTTGAGAGTAGTGCTGTGCTGAACGGTGTGTAAACCGGTCATGCCTCCAGACTGTGGCTTTGATCAAAATATACTCAGGCTGAAAATCAGAGATTAGACTGGGCTTTTTTTCCAGTAAATGCTAATAGGGTCAGGATACACTGTCTGGCTGCAGAGCCTGAAGTTTAGCAGACAAAATAGTTAGGAATGACAAATAAACAAAGATAAATAGGTGCAGTGTGGCCATTTGCCCATGGTCAAGACATTGTTACCATTAATTGTTCTTAAAGCTGTCATTGTTGTGCATGATAAACAAAAGTAGGGACTGCTTGGGTTGAGAGTGGAGGTTGTTTCTGCTGTGGTAGTGGCTTCCATCCTGCCAGGCAAGAAAATGAAAGCACAGCTTCAAATAAATCTATGCTTAATCCTGCTTAAGCATAGCATAAATTATACAGCACTGGCAAAGTATCCTTATTAATTTCACTCTGGAAACAATCATAAGACTTTTAGCTTTGGTATGAAATATTCCAGTTTTTCTCGGACTGTTTTGTAATTCTTTGTGTACAACTTAAAGAATCCCCTATCACAGAAATTATGAAACATGGATGCGTCCTATTAGAACAGAGCTAAAGGATACCAAAAGCTGAGGGGCTTACCAAAACTGTGACAAAGTGCAAGATGAATACAAGAAACAGTCCCTGATTTCAAGGCTAGAAATTATCTTGGTGATGACATGCTACAGCCAGCACTGCTCGGTCTGCAAAGCACTGGATGGGGTTATTCTGACTGGCATTAAACTGCCACCACACTAGATGGGTTCACTGATCTTTTGAGTCCCAGCTTTTGCAGAGGGTGCTCCAGAACGTGTTACCCTGTGGTTCCCATGCATTTGAGCTAGAAAAGCCCTGATGGAAAGACTTCAAGGGACCCACCATGTGCTTAGATAAGCTGTTTTTCATGCTTGGTGCAGTGTATCCCCGATATGTGCCGTGTAGGCTTACGGTACATTTGTGCTGTTGTCAAAAACGATGCAAGAATACTAACAGAAGGTGAGATGATCGATGCTTTCAGCCGTCTAAAGGGTAAGTGTCAATAGGATGAGACCTGTCTGTCCTTGGTGGTGCCAGCAATAGGACCAAGGGCAAGGGGCACAAATTGGAACATAGCAGGCTCAATGTAAATGTGAGGAGAAATTTTTCATGATGAAGATTCCCTGAAACAGGCTGGCCAGACAGACTATTGATTCTCCCTCTCTAGAGACATGTAAAACTCACCTGTGCAATTATCTTTAGGGGATCCTGCTTTGGACTAGATGATCTGCAGAGGCTCCTTCCAACTCCTACCATTCTGTGTTCCTATGATTCTGCAGAAGTGCAGTGTTTGGTTCTCCGTCTGAGCTGTATGCATCCTGGATTTCTGTGTGAGTCTCTGGACTGCTTCCCTTGAAAGTGGAAGATAGTGAGGTGGGTACATCCTTCTTAATTCTCCAGCTGTCTCGCCAGCTGTTCTCTGTTAACTTTCACACTTGTGGCACCCTTCTGGCTGCCCTAAAACTGTTGGCAAATGTCTCCCGTACTCAGCTGGTGGTCAGGCGTGGAAATGTTTGACCTGCTTCATGAACAGAGCACAGCAAGTCCCTGTTAGGAACTTTCCCACACTGCTCTCCTGTGCTGCTGCTGGAGGAGCCAGAGGGTCACAATAGCAGTGAGCAATGCACCCCAAAGTCAGAGGACCAGCTCATGTATGAGTGGTTGCAAGGGCCTGTCTGCCAGGGCAAGGGTGCGGGGATCAATAGCTGTGGCCATGGACCTCGGGGAAGGGAGGGGAAACGGCAAGAGCCTCACAAAGGTGCCAGACCAGAGCTCAAAATGTGCTGTCAGCATGCAGAACCCCCTGTCACAACCCGCAGGATGGTGGTGCTGTGCATGGGATAAACAGTCTGGCCTCCATCCCTTGCCCTAAGCTTTAGCCTTGAGGCCTTTTGCTGATTTCAGTGTCACTAAATCCTGAATCATTACTCAGAGCCCAGAAACAGATCCCACATGGCTTCAGGCTTCCTGCCTGATTATCTGAGTTGTGGTGCAGGATGATGATGGCATTGGCAAGATAAGAGAGGGGGCAGAACTTGCTAGATGAGTTTTATGTTCCTCTTTGGCCAAAAAAAGTTGCTGCTGTGATTATTCACCCCTTCCAAGGCTATTAGTTGGCTGTAGGCGTATAGGGTTCCAAGAAAACTGTTATCCATTTAAAAGCCAGATTTAAAAAAAAATCAGCAGCCAACTATGTTTCTGAATACAAATACGAATTTTATGACAGCCAAGCACCTATTTATCGCTACTGAGAGGACAAGTTCTTCCGAAAAAACCTGGGTCTTTGTTGCTTTCTGCAGTTTCAAACCTGATGCAGTTGCAGGTGGGGACGGTTTAGTAGTGGGGGCTTTTGCATGGATTAGCAACACAATAGGTGCAGCAGCCGAGGGAACAGTTTGTGCATTACATCACAGCAGCTAAGAAAGACTTATGTGAAATGTCACCCTCCCATCAGCTACGCAAGCGTACATCTCAATTCTTTCTCCTCCAGCTGGCTCGCGTGTCAGGAAGCAATGAGAAATGGAGCACCGTGTGAGGAATGCAATCACTGATTGCAGAGTGAAAGGGCTGTCCTTGGTGAAGCCGTTATCATTCAAGCCTTGTGCCTGCCCTGGAAGAATCAGGACTTAACATTCTTCCCGAGCAAAGGGAAAGGAAGGGTGGAGGGGGGCAGACCACTCTGCATTTTAAATAGCTTTGATTCTGAGTTGGAGTTTTATGTTAAATACCATGATTCATCTCTGTTTATTTTGTTAAGCAATGAGCAGGCAGAAAGTCTAGCAGTGGAAATGATGTGCCTCAAAGACTCCTGGCAGGCAATCCATCAAACAAGTATTGATTAGCACTGCCACAGGAGCCGTTTTGCGCAGTAAGACCCTTGTTCTGTGCTCTGACAAATTCTCACTTACATGTAAATTAGCTGAAGGTGTTCTGCTCTCACGCTCTAAGGCTGAACTGGGAACCACTCTCCTGAGAGCAGAAGTGTGGAAACCGTAGCAAGAGCCATGAGGAAAAAACATGGCTAAGATTCTAGGGCGTGGGTTTTTCTTTTTTAACAAGAAGAAGAGATGATAAAACCAAAAATTCTTGATATAACTGAAAAGTCCTCTTGTGGGCTGGAATGGCCAAGCAAAGGCTTGCTGGTAATGCTGCTGCTGAACAGCTTAGCCTCCCTCACCTCCTGTGGACAATGGACTCTGAAGGGAATCACGGGGGGGAAGAAGGTGCAATGGAGCTACTGTTACACCATTGATCCTTCCGTACCGTGTGGAAACTTGTATGCATTGCCGCAGCAGCATGGATGTCAATGCAATGGGTGAGCCAAGTTTTGCCCTTCAAGAAGGGTCTAAAAACAACCTTGACAACTCCAAATGGTTAATTTCTCCTTAATTTTAGAAATATTTCTAAACTCAGTATAAACATTTGACTTCAATTTCCAACCACTGGTTCCCACCATACCTTTCTCTGCTTGATTTAATAGCCTTTCAGGATCCAGAATTTTCTCTCCTACAGAGGTGCTTTTGCAGTCCTGGCCCATTTAATCACTTCTCCAAGAGCTAAACAGGTTGAGGTCTCTACTTCTCTCAGCATCAGGCATCTGCTCTGATCCAGTCTCAAAGGCCCATTTTAGTTTTCTCTGTGTCCCTACTCAATGGAATTTCATCTGGCAGAGGGACTTGGGGGTTCTAATTGACAGGAGGCTGAATATGAGCCAGCTGTGTGCCCAGGTGGCCAAGATGGTCGATGGCATCCTGGCCTGTATTAGAAATAATGTGGCCAGCAGGAGTAGGGAGGTTATTGTCCCCCTATATTTGGCACTGGTGAGGCCACATCTTGAGTATTGTGTCCCGTTTTGGGCACCTAAATACAAGAGAGATGTGGAGGTGCGGAGGAGGGAAACTAAGCTGGTGAAGGCCCTAGAGAGTAAATCTTATGAGGAGAGACTGGAAGAGCTGGGGCTGTTTAGTTTGAAGAAGAGGAGGCTGAGAGGAGACCTCATCACTCTCTACAACTACTTGAAAGGATGTTGTGGAGAGGTTGGTGCTGGTCTCTTTTCACAAGCAATTGGTGACAGAACAAGAGGGAATGGGTTCAAGTTGATAGTAGGAAAACTTTTTTCACAGAAAGTGTGGTCAGGCACTGGAATGGGCTTCCCAGGGAGGTGGTTGAGTCACCATCCCTGAATGTGTTTAAAGATCATTTGGATAAGGTGCTGGTTTAGGGGTGAACCCATAAGGTAGGTTAGATCATTGGACTTGATGATCCCAGGGGCCTTTTCCAACCACAGTGATTCTGTGATCTTGGAGAAAATACTTTATTACAATGACTTGGCTGCATTTATTCTGAATAACTTCAAGTCCTTTGGCTTCAGTGCAATGCTAGTGCTGGCCAAAGTTAAATGGTATAAAGCCTGTGCCTAAAGCACATTTTGAACCAAAGCAGATGTAAAACATAATAATCTTAACGAAGCTATTACTTGTACTCTTTCAGATTTTACAGTTTTTGTTTGTTAATTAGGTTTTTTCCCCTTGCAATTAATTATTTCAGGAGCAAGTGTCAGGGGAGAGAACACATCTACAGAGATATATCCAGTCTCAGCCATTTAAACAGCAATTAGTTGTAATCTCGTCTAATTTATTAACTTGTGCAGGGTCTGGTATCACAAAATATTAATAAGAGCTGGGCAGCGAATTCAGCAGCAACAGACTGTTTATGCATTGGGGTGTTCAGCTCACTGAATTGATAAAGGTGCAGTTTGAAGACTCTTCACTGTGCAAAGACTTGTGACCTGATCTATTTTATTCCGTGTTTATAGTCACTGGGGACTGCTGGTACTTCTCTGTTGTTCTTGGGAGCCATTTTAATTCATGGTTCAGGTATCAACTTGTCTGCTCAGGCATGTGCTTTTAAAACACAGACAAGTGCGGGACTGAATCTGGCCAGGGTACTGCAGGACCTGTGACTGTGAACTGTGAACACTGTCTAATGCCATCACGAATTTTGCAGGGAAGGGGTCGGAAGGGACACCTGCAGTCAGTTGTGCACTGGCTGCAAGGACTGGAAACAGCTGTCAGGGTGTCATGCATGGCATGCTGCTTTGCTCTGCCTCCATGGTACTGTCTTTCCATGGCTGCTCGGTGCCTTTCTTTGCTATTTGCATTTCTCCTCCTTGCAGCACATGCATTTCTTCCTGTTACTTGTGGATGCCTGCAGCCATTAACCAGAAGCTGTAAGGCTGGTTCCTCTGTGTGGTTGTCTAAAATGCAACAGGAAGGTTTTCCTGCGGACCTAGCAGAACTTTCACTGATATTTTCAGCTGTACAATTGACTGAACAGTATCTTCTGGAAGATGGGAAATAGGCAAGGGAGAAACTCCATTTCTAGATTCAGTACTAATTTTATTACATTAAAAACTGTCCAGATCTCTGCATACTTTGACCCAGCCATGCTGCCAGAAGTGAGAAGCTGGAATGCAGGAGCTGGCCCAGTCGCAGGTACACTGAGCCTCATCCTTGACTCCAGCTGCAATGAGAAGCAGAGGAAAGTGTTAAAATCCTCCAGTGATTTCTGGCTCAGTCAGAGATTCCTGGAGTCTGCAAGGCCAGCCTAGGCCTGTGCTACACTCCTGCTGCCACTATGCTCCTGCTTTCCTGCAGTACCTGGCCAGAGAAGCCCCAAAGATCAGCAGAGTAAACTTTGTCTCGTTTAACTTGTGCAGCAAGTGTGACTGCCAGCACCTTCAACAACACCCATCCTAGTCCTGTGCCAACATACTTTTTCTGGGTATGTCTGCTACAACCAGGCTGTGCCTACGTTGGGGCAGGAAGGAGGACAAGAAACCTGTCTTGGCAAACCGAAAGATAAGCTCTACTTGGATGCAGCCAGGAACAGAAGCTGAGTGGGTACCTGGGGCAGAAGTACTTGCAAGAAAGGGCTAACAAAATGGCCACTGCTACCCTAACTACTACAGAGTTAGTCAGGCTAATGGCTGCTGAAGGGTCTGCTCTCCCAGGGGTTTTGGTGCAATGTCAACTCTGGGGGTCTTTGTTATTTCTTTCAGTGTATTTTAAGCCTATTGTTTGCAAAACACCTTTTTACCAAAAGTGCTCATCCACCAAGCCACTCATTTCCATTTGTGACTTCTTAGAATCATTGAATAGAATCATAGAATAGTTTTGGAAGAGACCTTTGAGATCAAATCTAACCATTAACCCAGTGCTGACAAGCCATCAGTAAATGATGTCTCGGCACTATATCTACTCATCATTTGAAGACTTCCAGGGATGATGACTCCAACATTTCTCTGGACAGCCTGGTCCAGTGCTTGACAACCCTTTTGGTCCACAAGATTTTCTTAATATACAACTTAAACTTCTCCTAATACAACTTGAAGTCATTTCCTTTTGTCCTATTCCTTGTTAATTGGGAGAAGATCCCAACCTCCACCTCAATGCAACCTCCTTTCAAGTAGTTGTAGAGCAACAAGGTCTCCTCTCAGACTCCTTTTATCCAGGCTAAACAATTCCATTTCTCTCATGAGATTTTCTCAGAGAACTTGTGCTCTGGCCTCTTCAACAGTTTTATTGTTCTTCCCTGGACGTGCTCCTCCAGTACCTCTGTGTCCTTCTTGGAGGGAGGGGCTCAAAACCGAAAGCAGTACTGGAGGGGTAGTCTCCAATCAGGGACAATGAATTCCATGCTTCTGTTGGCCACACTATTTCTGATACAAACCAGGATGCCATTGGCCTTCTTGCCATTGGCCACTTGGTCACACTGCTGGCTCACATCCATCCAAATATCCAACAATACCCCCAAAGACCTTTTCCATCAGGTAGCTTTCAATCTATTCTTCCCCAAGCCTATAGTATCGCATGGGGTTGTTGTGTGCAGGACTTTATACTTGGCCATGTCAAACCTCATACAACATTGGACTTGGCTCCTTGATCCAGCCCATCCAGATCCCTCTGTAGATCCTCTCTACCCTCAAGCAGTTCTACATACCTACCCAACTTGGTCTCATCTGCAGACTTGGTGAGGATGTGCTTGATCCTCATCCATATCATCGATAAAGAAGGCAATGAAAGCAGGCTCCAGTATTAAGCCCTGGGTGACACCACTTGTTTCTTGTTGCCAGCTAGAATTAACTCAATTTACTCTCACTCTTTGGGCCAGGCCATCCACTCAATTTCTTACCCATCAAAGCACATGCCCATCCAAGCTGTGATCTCCAGCAGAATGTTGTGTGAAATGATGTCAAAGCTGTTACTAAAATTTAGGTAAACAACATCCACAGCCCTTCTTTCATCCACTAAGAGAGTCACCTTGTCATAAGAGATCAGTTTAGTAAAGCGGGACCTGTCTTTCATAAACTCATGCTGATTGATCCTAATCACCTCATTGTTCTGTAAGTCTTGTGTGATGGCACTGCTCCACAAGCTTCCCTGGCACCAAGGTCAGACTGACAGACCTGTAGTACCTGGATCCTCCTTCTGGGCCTTCTTGTATTTGACATCATTTTAACAAACATTATCGTTAACTGGGACCTCCTGGACCAGACAGGAATCTTGATAAATGGTGGAAAGTGGCTTGGTGACCACTTCCACCAGCAACTTTGGTACTCTTGGGTGGATCCTATATGGCCCCATAAACTTGTGTGCATGTAAATGGCGTAGCAGGTCACTGACCATTTCTTCTTGGATAATGAGGGCTTCATTCTGTTCCTGTTTCCTGTCATTCAGCTCAGGTCTGGGTACTCAGAGAACAACTGGTCTTACTACTAAAGACTGATGCTTCTCAAATGACTTGCATCTTCCTAGAGCTCTGTCACAAAGTGGAGATGTTGTCCTTCCTGAAAGTACACCTAGGTGCACTTTCTCTGACCTGATACAACAGCTGGACAAACCTTGCAGCCTGACACATTGGTGGCAGCATGGTCCCACTAGAGCTGTCTAGGAAGCTACACTGGTCATGGGGGTTGCAGAGTTTAAACATGCCATGGCTTTCTTCTGGGTGGATACCACTGCATCCTAGCAGGGCTTTCAGCACCTCTCCTGTGTACTCTTCTACTCTGTTCATGCTCTTCCATGCTTTAATCACTGCCCTCCTGGTTACTCACGCTCCCCAGGCACTTCTCTATGGATTTCTGAAATTAAGTCCTGATGCTTCATTCCCTGAAGCAGCATAGAATCCTCACTTTCCTCAGAGGATTTTCCCACACCCAGTTTGCACTCACCCACAAGACTTTGAGGCAATTTCACCTAGTCGTGACATGTTCACTTTCTGAGGAAATTTGGGGGCTGCCCAGGCATGGAGGCTGCCTTCTTCACTATTCATTCTCAAATGGTGAAAGCAAGTGAGTCACCTGCTAGAGATGTTTCCTACGTAGCTTAACCGGTTAACAGTTGTGAGAAGAAAGTATCATTTTCAGCTGTGAAAGACCATCTGAAGCACAGTGACAGCCTTCTCCTTCATCATCTTCCCGCGGCACCAACCCACGCAAGAGCAGGTCAGTCTTCCATCGGTGCCAGTAGGTGGCATTGCTTACTCTCTTAAATGCTGGAAGCTAAGCAGAACATTCAGCCTTGCCTTAGAGGTACCCTTTTGGAAAGTTTCATAACCTTTTCCAACATTGCAATAGCATCCAAATCCAGCATCTAAATTTAGGCTGAAATTAGTCTTGTTGCTAACCACCAGAGGAATGTAGTTATGTGAGAGCTTCACTGCTGGAACTGCATGGGAAGAACAACTAGGTAATTTTGTGATGTAATATGATAGATTTTTGAGCAGGGCGGCATGGTGTGGTTACCACAGTCCACATATTTCTGCTGTGCTAGTGAAGAGTGCTCAATGGAGCTGGGCAGTGGAGCAATTGCAGCACCACCTTGCCACTGGGTTGCAATCACAGTTGCAATCATACTGTGTTACTCTGGGCACATACTGCCAAAGATGGGCCTGTGCCACCTCTCTTCCCAGTGGATAGCCATTTCCTGTCCTGGAAATAAAGCACATGGGACACCATCTCTCTATCATGAAAAGACTCAAAATAATTTTCCAAGTGGATGTTGAAATGCAAATGCAACATTGCTGAGAATCAGAGCTCCAGGAAAGGGAACTTGGCAGACAAAGATGGCTATGGTGCCATCACAGGAGATGGCTGTCTACAGGCTTCTGGGATAGGAGTGACATGTGAGGAGAAAGAAAGCAACACAAAGGCAATTTGAAGTCTAAATGGTGAACCCCACATCAATCTTGTCAATGCAATATTTGGAATATGCAGAATGTGCAACATTTCTGCGTTCAGGAAAGAAATATACAAACACATACGGAAACCCGAGGGAAACCTCATGGTCTCTTGACATACTGCAGGCAAAGAGTCTCCTGACAGTCAGCAGAACTGGATTAGACTTATGAGCAGATGATGTATCCTTGGTCCACTCACAAGAGGACTACTGAAATTGACAGGATACCCTGGATACCTGTCTCTGAAGCACAGGGCTAATCATCAAGCATTTCAACCTGACCTAGAGAAGTGGTCAAGCATAACTTTTAATCTGGCCATCTTTGCACCATCCCATCCAAGATCAACAGCACAGGATGCCCCACTGCAACAGCTGATATGGTACTTTTTGAGCACAATAATAAGAGACTGTATGAGTCACCTGCTTTCTCTCATGGGATCCTCTGGGCAGATGATAGCCTGTACAAAAATGCTGAGCAGCTTTCTAAAGGAGAATTCGGTTCAGGTCATCCACGAACTGTGCCACAGCACAGTCATGGGGAAAGTTTTATAATCTGCTCAAAGCCCATATTTTTTGTCTTCTGTCAAGTTAGTCTGCTTCTTGCTGTCAGGATGATACTCTGCACATGCCAGTGCCTTAGCTCCAGTGCCCAAGATGGCTCTGTCTTTCTTTGCACAGCAGGCAGACTGTGATTTTCTCAGCTATGCATGGCATCTGGAACAATTATGGGATGAATGTGGGGCATCATCCAAGCTGCCCATGGCGAAAGGCGTAAACAGTCCCTCTTTGGCTCTGTGGAGATCTTCTCCTATCATGTAATCTGCCTTCTGATTTGCAAAGACTTGTTGGAGTGAATGTCTGCATTTCTAGTAGTTGAATTAGTCCTAATGGACCAGATTAGTCCCCTAGCCTCTAGTCCCCTATGAGGCTAGAATCCTTGATCTGCATCAGTGAGTTGCCACCCTAGGTCTTGATAGAGTAGGAGTGAGGCTCATATGGCACAAGAACCTGAGCTATGTTCAAGACTCCATACCAATAAGATCTCAGGACACAGACAGTGATATTAGGCTCCCTTGCTCTTCACCCATAGCTGAAATGTCTTGTGCTCTGCTTCACACCTTAAGTTGCTGACCAGAGCTGGCGATTTTGGCCTCTGAACACTACGGTGTAGACCGTTGATTCCATTATGTGTTAATTCTATCGCTCATTCTTACATTACACTTTCATAATTTGTTTTCAAACTGTTGCAAGGCACTGCAGTCTGTTCTTCCTCGTAAGTGATGCATGACAATCTGTGAGGTGTTCTGGGTGGAGTCAGATTGTCTTCTCACATAGTGACTTCACCATTTTTGGTTGCAGAATCTTACTGAAAAATGGATGGTTCCTAAACACATTTACCCAGCACCATTTTAGACATTCCTGGTCTGTCTAAACTTTCCACCCAGAGTAGGCAGATCTGGTACGGCATCTGTGGGCCCACAGGGTTCACAGGCTATTGACTGAAGGGTACAGCTTTAGTAGCTGGTCCCTTTGTTATGCAGCAGAGATTGTTTCCTGCACGTTTATGTATCCGTGCAAAAATAGGGTTCTTCTCTAACACTGGGAGGGATAGGAATAGGCTCATCACATCCTTATCCTATGTCACGTGCAAAGTGTCTCAGCCAGAGTGGACTTGCATAAGAAGGGAAATAGAGAAGAGGAAGATCTTTAATGGGTTAAAATAAACCAGTGAATATACATCTTGTCTACTTTGACAGTAAAAAATTAAATACACTTTCACCTGTGCAGTCAGGAGGTGACAGCCAAGCAGAAGGCAGTCCATGCTTCAGCAGAGTGATTTTTTTCTTCTGCAACTAGGAAATTCCACTCCTCCACCAGGCCTTGATGGCCAAGGCTGCAAATTTTGTAGCTCAGCCTGACATGGATTGTCCTGTTCCTTTGATTAAGAGTCCTCTAGAGGTAGCAGGAGCACAAAACACATGGTGTCTTGTTAAGGTTAGCTGGAGTCCTGTTCTGCTGTCGGCAGTCCTTCCTCAACTCTACTTTTCATCACTGCCATGACAGCCACTCATTGGGACTGTATTATCCCTGAAGCAGCCTGCTTGGGTACATATAGAGGCACTGCTGTGGTAGCCAAGAGCTGAGAACAGTTCAGCTGCCTGAGTGTGGGTGGCTGATAACATGGAGGTCCTGGTCTTCCAAGTGGACTGCTCACCACCAGATGTGTGGCTTCTAGGAGTGTTTCAAGCTCTGTTAGAAGAGCTACATAGGTTTTTTCGACTATGGTATGGGAAGAAGGACAACATCAAAGGGAGAAAATATGACTTCTTACTGGCTCACACAGCACATACTCATGGAGTCTCTGGAGAATAAGGATCCCTCCTAATTTTAAGAAAATTACATTCCATTGTCTTTCCTGCTGCTTAGGACAAACAAAGCCAAGGATTTTGCACCAAATTTCATTACCTATTCAAAAGCTCTTGGGAGATTTTGAATGCTGTCACTGACATGGGTGCAGCGTGGTACTGTCTGGAAAAGGAGGGCTGTGATGAAGGATGTGGCAATGCAAAGCCTCTGAAGAATGGCAGCAATGAAGAGGCATGTTGGTGCTTCCCTCTAGCATGGGCATTGAAAGGAAATGTGAGGGCATGTAAGTGTCAGGGTCTTTGTGTTTCTGGATGTCTTTAGGACCTGTAAAGTCCTGTCAGAATGAGGAGGATGTACCCAGGACATCCTGCTCTTAGGATTTGCTTAGGACTGCTCTTGGGGTCGGAAAGCTAAACAAAACATTCAGAAGCACAAAAGGGTGTAAAACAATAGATTGTTCTGACATTGTATGTGTCCCTGAAAGGACCCGTAACTATAGATTAGCAGCCAGCGGATATCTCTTAATTAGTGAGGAGAAACAGTAATAAGCTTGTTGGAATATGTCACATACAGAGTAGCTTTGTGTTTCCTTGCGGATCTAGCGAACGAATCCTGGAGCTCCTGTCTCCTATTCACACTCTGTTAGCAAGTCAGGTCTGGTTGAAGCAGTAAAGGTTGGGGGTTGC
>VXBP01002429.1:8026-34417 GCA_013400115.1 Rhinopomastus cyanomelas
TTGAGCACAAGCCCTATGAGGAGAGGCTGAGGGAGCTGGGATTGTTTAGCCTTGAGAAGAGGACGCTCAGGGGAGACCTAATTGCTGTCTACAACTACCTGAGGGGTGGCTGTGGCCAGGAGGAGGTTGCTCTCTTCTCTCAGGCAGCCAGCACCAGAACAAGAGGACACAGCCTCAAGCTGCGCCAGGGGAAATTTAGGCTTGAGGTGAGGAGAAAGTTCTTCACTGAGAGAGTCACTGGCCACTGGAATGGCCTGCCCAGGGAGGTGGTGGAGTCGCCAACTCTGGAGCTGTTCAGGGCAGGATTGGACGTGGCACTTGGTGCCATGGTCTAGCCTTGAGCTCTGTGGTGACAGGTTGGACTTGATGATCTATGAGGTCTCTTCTGACTTTGGTAATACTGTGATACTGTGATGTGGTGCCTAGATATATGGTCAAGTGGTGAACTTGGTAAAGTTGGACTTGATGATCTCCATTCAGATTTCCAACCTGAATGATACTATAATTCTATGATTTTATGACCTCTGGAGCACTTTTAAACTCATGCAACTTAAATTCAACCTGAGAATGAAACCAGGTAATGGCACCGTGTAGTCGCATCATGGACACTTGCACACCAATTTAAAGTTCAGTGTACTTAACATACATGTACTAGTATAGTTTCACCTCTGTTCCTTTTCTTTCCACCCTCTTCTTTGTCTTTCTTGTTCTCTTTTTGTCCAAAAATAAAAGAAGGTGAGGGGGCAGAGGGTGGAACAGTTTCATTTAATCATTGGTGTGTCAGGGGAAAAGTTAAAATGGCTTTTTGCTATGAACAATATAGAGTTATTGTTTGATTACTGACTAAAATCTCATAACTTTTGTGTTGTGAGGCATGAAACTCATCCTGTCATAAGAACAGCACCTTCACTGTGGAGTTACTAAATATTTATTTCAGTGGCAATGTTCTGTAAAGCTTCAACTGCTTAGATTGAGTGCTACTCCCAGACATTTTCCTTTTTATTGATTACATTAACACTTTTAACACTTTGCCTTCATAAATAGTCACCTGAGAGCATTCATTCAACACTCAGCAAAACACTTTTGCATTGAGCAGCATTACATTTGCACGTGCATACATCAGATGAACTATCTTTATCCAGATGGGGTCACGGAGCGTTCAGTTCGTAAGCTAGATACCAGCCAGTCCCTTGAATGAACTCTGAAGGCACAAGATGCTTTTTCTGCCTCTTGCTAAGACATTCTAAAAGCTTTCTAAGACTGCTAAAACTCCTGTTCCAGGCCCAGCAAGCAAGTAAAGGCAAGGATGTAGATTAAACCTCTTGGGGAAAAAGTATGTGCTCAACACAGCTGCTTGTCAGAAGTTATGCCCACTCAAAATGATGAGATAATTTTGTTAGGGGTAGATGAAATACTATCAACGTAATTAAATTTCATGGATTCAAGTCATTTCACAGATGTATGAACAGGGATCACAAAGCTTAAGTAAAATGGGAAAGACAGACCTACTGAATCTGCCTCAGGATGTGAGTTTCTTATGGTGAAATTTAGCATGAGTTGTGAGGAAAAATTCCATGTGAACTATAGCAAGGCGTTGAGCCCACATCTCCTGTGACTGTGAACTCTGTCCTGACCACCAGCATGTAAGCACTCACAGTAGTTTCAATCAAATACCACCAAAAATGTACTTGTCCATCAAAACTGGATCTTTGACACAAGTTGGACCTGATTTTCTTTCTTTAGAAAAGCTCCAGCAAGAGGTTGCCTTGATAAAATGTGGTAGTAAAATAAATTCTGAGAGTTTTTGATTATTACCCTCCAGGCAGCTCAAGAATTTAAGGTCAGCAACACCACAGGAAGAAGTGTGTGGTTGCAGGAAGTACAGATACAAGTTTCAGCCAAGGTCTTTTAAACTAATGCATCAGCAATTCTGAATGAGACCTGTTTTTTCACCTTTAATGAAAATCAGCTCAACAACATGAAGTTGTCATGTTTGTCGTGTGTTTGCCTTAGATAAATATAGGGTCTACAGGATGGCACTCTGCCACAGTGGATGCGGTCATCCTAAAGATGCTCAAATGAAAGCAGGATGTGGCCACACCACAGCTTTATGACCTCCACTTACAATGAGAATGACTTTGACTTTTAGATACCAAAGAAGATAATTGCTTCTTGAGTGATTCTGCTCTCCGTTCCCCTCAGCGCTAACACCTATGGCTGAATCTAATACCTTTTTGGCACCGTAAGTGATTGATAGAGATTTATTTAGCACTACCCATTGTCCTTGGCTAGCAGTGCTTAAATCAAAATGAGAACTTAAGGTTGTGAAAGGAATGTATATCCAAAATAAAGTGTCACCATGATGGGTGATATTTTGAAGCTCTGGAAAGCAGTTAGTGAGGTGACTTCTACAGCAGTCAGCTTTGGCACTGGTCTACAAAGAGTACAGCTGAGTGGAATACTTGCTCCTCTAATGGCCAGTTCAACCCATGTATTGGTTTATAATATTGTATTCATAGAAAGAATTTCCAAGGTCTGTGTTTTGTTCTAAGGAAGACCAACCCAAAACTTTCTGGAGAGTGTGCTGATAAATCAGGCCTAATGGTGAATTCTGAGCCCTTTCTGAGCAAGTCTTTGTGAATTCAATATGTCTTTATAATCTCTGCACCTGTTGGGACACAAATGTGTGGCTGCTTTCATGAAAATGAAATGCTTCTGGAAAACTGTAGGATGCTGCTGTTCAATACGTATTACACGTCTAGTTCATATGAAGATTGCTCACATTGAGACTTAAGCTTCCTAGATGAAACAGGTTCTTCATCATTTTATAGACCATTCATAAGGGTTCACTTGGAACATTAAATGNTTAAATACTGACCACGAATATTCTAATTACCAAGAAAAAAGTAGTGTTTGGATAGAAACTTTGAACAGGCAGTGTGGAAACAAGAAACCCGTGCTACAGCAAAGTAAGAGTTTGATAATTAATCTATCAAAGAGAGAAAAGTAAAAACATCCCTGCACCTCTCAATATACTCACAATATTAATTGCAAGCAATTCACCTTTAAATATTGGTGCATTTAGTCTTCTAACTGTTTTTGAGGTCAAGTGGGACCATTTCCACTTTTCATGGAGAAATTCTAGGGACTTTTCACTACTGAGACCATATGTCGACTTAGGGTGTATCTTTTGGATGGGCTTCAGCACTTCCCTAGTAGGGAAACTTTCTCATCCTTGATTCCTTTTGAACAAGTTTGGGCATCAGGAAGAAAGTCTCAATATTAGAATAAAATCCAGCCATACATCTTCACCAGCTGTAGGGGAGCATTCATCTTCACAGATGCTAAGACTCATCAAATTCACCTTCAAAACACACTTTGTCACAAGGAGTTTTCCAAATCTCTGTTGGAAAATGGATCCAGGTTTTCCTGCAGAAAGGTCCTGTAAAAGGAACTTTCCAGAGGCAGAAATGCAGAAGTCCAGATCATCTCTAGGTGGTGAGTTCTCAGGTTGTTCTCACAGATCTCATAACTTTGGTAAAGATCTATCTTTATGAGGAAGAAACAGTGACCTCTCCCACAGTGATCTTCCAAAGAACTCAAAGATGGTGATGCCTATAGGCCCTTAATTAATTTAGTGACTATAAGCAAAGAGGTTAAATAAGAAAGTTAAGAAACAAAAATCAAATTGCTGTAAAACAACAGATTAATTTAATGATTTTTTTTATTAACTATGGGGAAGTTGTTCAATTTATCCCACCTCCTGTTCTCTTCTCTTCATCAACTCCAAGAGCTCTCTTTCTCATTTTCTGTTACTCTGTCAGCCAAAATTGTAAACTCTTGCAGCTAACAAAGCCCCAGACCATGAAATACAGCCATACACATCCATTCTTTTAGCTGATTTTTGCTGTCAGGGTGGATTCCCATGATTTGCACATTGTTTTTCAGTTTTCAGTTCACAGCTTGTTTGTGTTCAGCTCCACATTGCGCTTCTTGTCCTAAATTTTAATACCCTTATCATCTGATTATATTTTAATGTCTTGGTCATGGGTAAATCCAAGAAAAATTGATTTCTGTTCACCCTTCAACTTCTTTCCTGAAAACAATTAGCATTTGCAGAGCCTTGCCTTTGTCATGGTATGAATTGCACCCTTGTTTTACATTGTCTCATAACTACTGGTTCCCTACATCCCATCCAGATGGGAGTGGTACCATTTCCAGGCACGGCTGTTTCTTTGGGTCACCACTTTTCTCAGACAGATAGATGACATTTACAAGCAAAGGGAAGTGCACTTCTATTACTACCTATAGCTGAAATGAGTGCTAAAGCTGGACCTCGAGTGGCATTGTGCACCCATCTCCACATAAAGGATGTCATAGCAGAGAGTCTTTGCCTTCACAGCCTACACTCAGTTTCAGCTGGCCTCATTGCAATGGTCTTTCCAATCGTCACAGGCTTCTAAACACAATTTTGGATTGAAAGTGGGTTCTTTCGCAACAGTTTGTTGATGGCTCTGGGACTCTGGGTTAGCAAGAAAAGCAATGGACATTTTTCTTCACAATGCTTCAGTAAATTTCCCTAGTTTCCTGGCTTTTTGCAGAGCAATCCCATAGAAAGGCAATGCTCCTACTGCCCTCTACACTGGTTCTGTCAGGTAAAGCAGCCTTGGCTGTCACAAACCTAAGACTAGAAATCTTAACTAAAACAACCTACATGAAAAGAAAATTTACTGTTTTTATTCTATTTCCATTCACGCTGTAATTATTCTTAAAATCAGAGATGAACATAAATAAACAGAGTCCATCACATGGGGCGTAACTCACTTTCTATTTCTCTGTGAAAACCACCTACTTCTTAAAGTGGGCTCAACATCTAGTCAAGATTATAAATAAAGATCAAAAAAGTCACAAAAAATTAATTCAATGGTATGTAAAGTCAAGAACTTATCTTCAAGATAACTAGAATGTAAATAGTCTAATCAAAGAGCTGCTATTAGTCCAGATTTAATCAACACAGAAAAAGAAGAAAATATATATATCGTTACCCAAAACAGTCTTAATAACAATCATAATTACATACACGTTTCTATGTTCTACCTTTTTTTCCAAGTGTTTTGTTCATTTGTTCACTACTCCCTGGGGTCCTTAACAGCGAGTCTTTGGTCTGATGAGAAACACAGCAGGCAGTTAGCATCCCAAGTCCTCCCCTTGGAGTAGCATGGTGATGCAGATTTCTTCCTTTCTCTGAGATCTGCTAGGGCATTATTTTATGCTTGCCAACACAATTTACACTGCAGTCTTTCTTCATTTTTATGTGTCACATTACACTCAAATTTATGGTATGTACGGGACCTTTTTCACCTTATTTATGTAAAAACATATATGCTGTTTTTTCCTGTTTTCACCTCTAAAAAAACCCTGACTTTCTCACATCCAAGTCTGTGTTTATTTAACTGAGCAATGTTGACTTGTTTACAGCTTTGGGGTCTGCACTGCTGGCTTGTGCTTTGCCTCCTATCACCCCATGACTGCTTCTGTATCCCACATACTCACATCTACAGGACCCTGCTACCATGTCAGGTCTCTATTCCTCTACACAGGGCACGAGAAAGGGCTGCCTAGGGAGGCTGTGGAGTCTCCTTCTCTGGAGATATTTAAAACTCACCTGGATATGTTCCTGTGTGAATGGATCTAGGTGATCCGCTGTGGCGAGGGGATTGGACTAGATTCGAGGTCTCTTCCAATCTCTAATGTTCTGTGATACACTATGTCGCCACTACAAATACTTCATTCTATACAGAACAAAGGCTTCTTACAGCCATCTACCTAAAAACAATGGTTGTACTAGGCAAAGATAATCAAAAGTAAAATAAATTACCTGATCTTTAGAAAAACTACTGCTGCAGCTAAACCATGAAAAACAAAGCTCCAGGTAGAGAGGGATAAAATTTGCCTAAGAAGTCTTGAGGTCCTGCAAACTCACTGCAATCCCTTTGGAATACCAATAATGAAGAGATCACTGTTGATAAACAAATGTCCTCATGCATAAGTAACAGTTAATTAGTGTGCAATTAGTAATGTATCACTCTGCATCACCAAAGACATTTCCCTGTACATCACAGTTATCCCACAACAAAGAACTGAATCTGGAAAATGGAGCTGTGCATCCCAACATCACCTCACAGTGGAAACACCATAGTGAGTTCCATCATAGCTGACATCCTGTGGACAGAGCACTTCAGATTTTCAAGGCTGCCAGTACCACACTGTGCTCAAGCACTGCATCAGCTTCTTTGCAAAACCAATACTCCATGTGTAGACAACGATTCTTTATTTCACATATTTTACTATCTGGAGGGAAAACACATATTAAGAGATCTA
This sequence comes from Rhinopomastus cyanomelas, assembly GCA_013400115.1. NCBI lineage: Eukaryota > Metazoa > Chordata > Aves > Bucerotiformes > Rhinopomastidae > Rhinopomastus > Rhinopomastus cyanomelas. The sequence continues at coordinate 14,408 of VXBP01002429.1, forward strand.
ATTATATGAGAGATCATATAATTAGAAGGTTTTAAGCTAGATAATATACATACATCATATACAAGGTTTTAAACTAGAAAGGAGTAGGTTTAGGTTATATATTAGGAAAAAGTTCTTTAATCTGAGGGTGTTGGATCACTGGAACAGGCTGCTTAGGGAGGTGGTATAGGTCCCATTTTTGAAGACATTCAAGGTCAGGCTGGATGGGGCTCTGGTCAATCTGTTCTAGTTAGAGATGTCCCTGCTTGTTGTAGAGGGGTTGGGCTGGATGAAATTTATAGGTCCTCCCCATCTAACCCAATACTATGATTCTCTGTTTTGGAAAACTGATCAGTTTATTGCACCGGAAATACCCACCTTTGCTTTATGAGAGGTGATGAGACACAGCTGCCAACAGACAGAATTAGGCATAAATATTCTGCAAAGTATCATAGTTTCTCTCAGGCTGGTGGTAGGTCTTGTGTTTTTATCAAAACTTCACATAATCCCAGGTACTTTTGCATTAAAAGCAAAAGAAAACTCCCACTTACTCCAAGTCTAAAAGATTAAACACGTAGTAATGTTGGAACCCCTGTTGCCCTGAGCAAGATTAAACAAATGATCCAAAATGAAATCCGTACTGAACTTAAGCTCTAAAACTGAAACCCTGAAAATCCAGCTAATCTCTAATCATCTTAAAGAAAACTACTGTTCCACGAAGATCCAACAATTGCCTTCAATTAGATCCAAGACACTGAGCATCTTCTTCAATCCCAGCTGTCATGCAGGGCAATGGGTCTTCTAAGGGTGTGAGAAAGACAGGAGAAAACCCTCTCAATGAAGCACGCTTTCCCCACACAGCTATGGGGAATGAGATATCTCAACACTAACAAAGAAATAAAATATTGATTTTTGAACTTTCCAAAATTTCTTGGCCAACATTTTATACATTCCATCATCTGTGAGTTTTCATTTTGAAGCCACTATATTTTTTTAAAAAGATCAACAAAACATGACGGGAATAAAAGTTTACATAACCCCACAAGAAAACAACGTGCTTTTTCCTTTTGAGGAAAGCAATGGAGGCTAATTTAATTTTCTTTTTATTTTATGACTTAGTTTACTAAAGAAGCTGTAAGTAGTCTGTTTTATTTTGCCAATATGGAAGTTCCTTCAAGGTTTTAATATTGTTTACAAAATTTGAAAAACTCATTCTTTGTTTTTTAAGTATTTCTTGAATAACAAACCACATGTTCTATGCTGTTTCCTTTCGTTCTCTAGTGTTTCACCTATATTTTATTATTCCTGAAGTGTTTTGATTATAAATAATTCTGATGTGCTAGCAAAATTAGTTGTTTAATATCTTACAAGCTCTGATGATTTAATGTATATTCATCAATCTGTGTATTAAAAAAAACCACCTTTTATATGGTATTGATGCATCATCTACTGATGAAGAGAGTGATAACACTATCTGGGCAACCCGGAGTGAAGTAGTATTTCAAAAACAGGTCTGTGTATCAGCAGCTACTATTACATCAGACAAATTTGCATCAGCAGAAGACTCATAAATTCAAACAGTAATCAAATTAACTATCAAGACTGTAGGTTATTGGCAATCCCCTTGGGTTATGTTTACACTCCACAGAAGCCTTGGTGAGTCAAGCTGTTCATTAAAGGCAGACTGTCCTAAGTCGAAGGCTCCAACTCAAGAGAGAGATGATGCCAGATGGATGTGGTTCATTAGAGAAACTTGGTTCTATCTCTAATGAGGTATGAATCCATCTTGTCAGCTCCTGGGCGAGCAAGCAGAGTGGAGGCAGGAAACTAAGCCAAGTACAGCTGGCTAATAAGGTATGTAATTGCCTTGTTTCTTTGCATTCGCTTCCCAAATCTAGCAAACGCATTGTTGACTTTGTTCTTTAGTACTTTAAAAGCAAGCATCAAAATCCTGTGTTCTGTTCAGAGTGAATTAATTGAAGGTAAAACCACAGATCTGTGGCTAGTGTGGCTCTCGCAGGTTCTGGTACACAGTGCCTAAGACTTGTCCTGCTAAGCTGCAATGGTTTGATACAAGGTGCTGACCATCAGATTTGCACAGTAGAGAGGAAATTCCTTTTATTAAATGTTGGACACCTTGTGGCCTGTTACAAGGTAGCAGCAAAGGAAGGTGCCACATGTTCAGACAGCAGACTATGGCACTCACCCAGTCCTATTCCTACATTAACAGAACTACTTGTGACTTCTACAAGACATCTGGTTATCAAGAAGATAGCACCCCTCTACTCAGTATGAAAAGAGGTGTAAACTCCTGGCTCCAGTTGAGATGGGCTGTGTTGGGCACAATCATAGAATCATTAGGGATTGGAAGGGACCTCAAAAGGTCTTCTAGTCCAATCTCCCTGAAGTTCCCTCTGACATGTATATGGAACCTCCTATGTTCCAGCTTACAGCCAGTGCCCCTTGTCCTGTCCCTAGATGAGATTGAGAAGAGCCTGGCTCCATCCTCTTGAAACTCAACTTTCACATATTTATCAACATGAATGGGTTACACCTCATTCTCCTTCAGGCTAAAGAGACCCAGCTCTCTCAGTCTTTCCTCAGGGAGGTGATCCACTTCCTTCATCATCCTCACTGATCTACGCTGGACTTCCTCCAGCAGCCGCACATCCCTCTTGAACTGAGGAGCCCAGAACTAGACACAATACTCCAGATGTGGTCTCACCAGGGCAGAGTAGAGGGGGAGAAGAACCTCTCTTGATCTGCTAACCACCCCTCTTCTGATCCACCCCAGGATGCTGTTGGTCCTCTTGGCCACAAGAGCACACTGCTGGCTCATGGTCTTCTTGCTGGCCACCAGGACCCCAGGTCCCTCTCTCCTACAGATCTTGCTTTGAGCCGTTCCATCATGTGAGGATTGGTCAGGTTTCACACCTGTCCTGACCCCATGTACCTTTGGTTATCTTCATCCAGTTTACCTACACAGTAGTCTGTCTGGCTTTTGTTTTTCACTGACATTCCCCTCCAAGAAAAGCTTCAGGAATGGAGTGACTTGGGATTTCACTCCAGACTTCACAAAAATTAACACAGCAACAGTTAGCACCACCTTAAAACTTTTTGGAATATTTTTAATTATTATTTTTTAACACGCACTATCTACACTTCTTGAAATAGAGAGCAAAGCGGTGATTGCTGCTGGAATCAAATTTTCTTTGGAAAGCAAAGGGACATCAAACACCGTTGCCTTGGTGGACACTAGCAGGGTAGCAGAACACACGTGCACCTCCAACCTGTTTCAGTCTTCTTCTCAACAAACAACAAAATTTTTTGTAGAATTGTTGCAAAGAATTGCTTGTAGAATTATTACCATTTAAATCTCACATCCCGCAGGAATGACGGTTTAGTTTCGGATGCAGGGAGTATTGTTTAGTTAAAAAAAATTATGTGGAATGCTGAGAGCAAAACTAGTTCCTGGGGATAGGGTGTATTTTGTGGTAGCTACTGTACTGATAAATATGACTCTGATAATGGTATGATTAAAATGTGCTCAAGTAGATGCTGGCAAATACGCTGCAATGGATCTAAGGAAAATGTAGGTGTAGAAAAATATAAAAAGTGCCTCATTAGAACACAAAATGAATGTGTTGGCACCAAAATTACACAGCCACTGTGTCCAGATTTGTATAAGTGCTGTGATTCTACATAATTTTTTTCTGCTTTCTTTATACGTCCTTTTTTTTTGAGTGGGAAAATAGAAACTCTAACCCAACTTCAACTAAGCTATTTCAGAGTAACATTAAAGCTTTGACTTAGGCTGACAAATGACCTCCCCTTAGGGATCTCCTTCTCTGCACAAAACTGGCCATTGAAAAATATTGTAATCAGACATGGTGGTGATTTTATTGGAATAAGCTTATTCATTCCTGTTGGCTGTCAAACAAGTTTCAGCATGAACCATTTATCAAAAAAATCAGTGGGAGGCTTTTGAATATCATTTTTCTTGAAAATATACAGAAATACCTAAGCTTCATAAATGTATTGATGTGTGTCCCTGTGTGCGTGGGTGAGTGAAATGAAACTGTGTCTGGACAATGAAAAATGATAAGGAGCCCTGAAGTTCTCTCAGATGAGATCCCAGTGTGACAAGGAAATTCCCCATAAAAATTTTGCTTCAAATGGTAAGACACTCTGGAGATTTCCCAAAGCAATGGAACATATAAATGAGGATAATTCCTTCCAGACATGTGAAATGCAAGGTAACTGTGATCATAAAAAATTAGTAATGGGGTTTGGATCCTGTGAACAGAGGCATCCTCATCCTGTCCTATTCTTGCTGGATTCTCTAGCAGCTGCTTCAGACCACTGTCTAGAGAAGGGAAATAAGAATGACAAATATTTATTCTAATATGTTGAACTTACTTGTATGTTTAATACTTAAAAGACTAAAAAAGAATTCAGATAATTTAAATATTTTAATTAATTCCAATAGTGCATACAGAAAAAACCCCACAAATTAGTTTACATGCCTAGTACATATATGTAGATAAAGTTGCTCATTGTCCTGACGAGTCCCAGACTGCCAAAGCCCCTAACGAAGTTGGGACAAGAGAGGAGTTTGCCCTCCTGGACTGGGTTAGAGATCAACTGATCAAACTGGATGTACATAAATCCATGGATGCACATAGGATGCACCCACGAGTGCTAAAGGAGGCAGTGAAAGTCATTGCTAGGCTGCTCTCCATCAACTTTGCTAAATCACGAGGATCAGGAGAGGTGCTTAGAGACTGGAGGATAGCAAATGTCACTCCAATCTTCAAAAAGGGAAAGAAGGAGGACCCAGGTAACTACGGACTGGTCAGCCTCACCTCCATCCCAGGAAAGGTGATGGAACAATTTATCCTTGATGCTGTTTCCAGGCACATCAAGGACAGGAGGGTCATTAGGGACAGTAAGCATGGCTTCACAAAGGGGAGGTCATGCTTGACCAACCTGATAGCCTTTTATGAGGGCATAACCAAGTGGTTACCAGGCAGATGATGGCAGAGTGATGTGGTCTATCTTGACTTCAGCAAAGCATTTGACATAGTATCGCTCAGCATCCTCACAGCCAAACTGAGGCAGTGTGGTCTAGATGATCAGGTAGTGAGGTGGATGGTGAACTGGCTGCAGGATAGAAGCCAGAGAGTAGTGGTCAGTCAGACAGAGTCTAGCTGGAGGTCTGTATCTAGGGTTGGTGCTGGGACCAGTCCTATTCAATCTATTAATGAGTGACTTGGATGAAGGATTAGAGTGCACTGTCAGCAGCTTTGCTGGTGACACAAAGCTGGAGCATTCAACACTCCAGTAGACTGTGCCACTATTCAGCAGGACCTGGACAGACTGGAGAGATGAGCAGGGAGACATGTAATGAAGTATAACAAGGGCAAGTGTAGAGCCTTTCATCTGGGCAAGAAAAACCCCAGGTACCAGTATAGGTTGGAGAGTGACCTGTTGGAGAGCAGTGTACAAGAAAGGGACCTGGGAGTCCTGTTGAACATCAGATTGACCATGAGCCAGCAATACAATGTGTTTTTGTGGCCAAGAAGACCAAGAGCATCCTGGGGTGGATCAGAAGTGGGGAGATTTGTAGATTGGGAGTGGTTCTCCTCCTCCTCTACTCTGCCCTGGTAATATCACATCCAGAGTATTGTTTCCAGTTCTCGGCCCCTCAGTGCAAGAAGGACATGGAACAAGGAAAGAGTCCAGTGCAGAGCCACAAAGATGATGAAGGGAGTGGAGCATCTCCCTTATTAGAAAAGGCTGAGGGAGCTGGGTCTCTTGAGCTTGGAGAAAAGGAGACTTAGGGGTGATCTCATGAATGTTTATAAATATGTGAAAAGCACATCTCAGGAGGATGGAGCCAGTCTCAGTTCAGTGGCATTGAATGATATGACACGGGGTAACAGGTGTAAGCTACAACATATGAGTTTCCACATGAATATGAGAAGAAACCTCTTCATCGTGAGGGTGATGGAACACTGGAAGCAGCTGCCCAGGGAGGTTGTGGGGTCTCCTTCTCTGGTGACCTTTAAAACCTGCCTGGACATGTTCCTGTGTGACTTGATCTAGGTGATCCTGCTCTGGGAGGTGGATTTGACTGGATGATCTATTGAGGTCCCTTCCAATACTTAATGTTTTGCGATGCTGTGATTCAATAAGGAACATAAAATCAAAAGCTTCTGCTGTTTTCTTGAAGCTGCTGTTACTCTTCTGCAGTGCTGGGCGGTCATTTCAAAGACCTGTATTGGGTCCTAGAGTTTGGTCCTGCAACCACGAGCGCAACAGATTTTGACTGATGATTTTGACAATGACTTGGTGATTACACCCAGCCCACTAAAGGATGTCATGCATGGGGCCATTCTGGCAATGTCTGTTAATTATTTGCATCTTGATGAGGAGTTCCACCATGAAGAAAAGTACAGGAGATGTGGAGTATGATGACCTCAGGATCAGAAATATACATAAATGCCAGGTGTCCTTAGACCTGCTCCAAGTAGTTGAGAGTAGTTGAGTTCACACGTGAAGACACATAAGTTCAATCACAGACCTGTAACCCTTTGTTCAGGGTCATCAAAGCATAGCTTTGGTAAAATAACATGGAAGAGTTCGTTCTGTGTAAAAAGAATACATATATATGGGCAATATGGGCAATCTCCAAGAGGATCCCCAAGTCAACTGAGAGACCTCTAAGTATATTACTTGGCTTGAGTTGTGTCTCCTTGGAGAAGAAACCACACGTGTGCAGGGGAATGTTCAAGACACAGGAATCTCTGCCCTGGTCTCCATCTGCTCAGAGCCTTGGCTGTGAAAACCAGGACAACAAACACTAAAGCAGGACCCTCAAGCACAAAGAGCACTCCCAAGCAAAAGGATGGGACAGACTCTCGATTCCTTAGCTTGGTTTCTTGCTCCTTGGAGAAGGCAGCAGGTTTCTGCCTGGGAGGCTTCGAGACAGATGTTGCTCTGCCTGGTCTCCACTTTATAAGGACCCTGCTTCAGAAAAGGAAGAGACCAATCACTGAGGCAGCACATTGCATCAAAAAATGTATCCCCAACCCAAAGGAGAGACCCTGCTATCCATTACTTAGCTGGGGATTATCTGTCCTTGGAGAAAGCAGATTTCTCCATGGACGTCATCAAGACACAGGTTTCTCAGCCTTGATCTCTGACTTCTCAGGACCTTGCCTGTGAAAACAAGTGGCATAAATACTGCAGCAGCACACTGATCACCAAGAGCATCTTTACATCAACTGCAACCCCCAGTCTTGATTACTTCGCTTAGGTTCTTGGCACTAGGAGAAGGCAGCAGATGTGTGCCAAGGAGGTTTCAAGAGAGAGGAATCTCTGCTGTGGTGTCCACCTTCTCAGGACATTGCCTGTGAAAATTTGGTAAAAACACGCAGAGGCAGCACCGTTGATCACCAAGAGAATCCCTAAGGCAACTGAGAGGCCTCAAAGGAGATTACTTAGCTTGGCTTCTGTGGCCTTGGAGAATGAAACACACGTGTGCATAGGAAGCTTCACAACAGGGAAATCTCTGCTTCGGTCTCTACCTTATCTGCACCTTGCCTGGGGAGAGCAGGAGAACAAACACAAAGACTGGACCCTGAATCTAAAAGAGCCATCCCAGTGCAAAAATGGCCAATGGTGCCACATCTGTGGTGAGCATAAACCAGGAAGGTAATTGTAATCAAACATGTATGGAAAACTCAGAGGAAAAAAAGAGGCGATATCATGCCATTCCCTTCCAATGATAGAAACTGTGTGGAGAAAGACTGCTTCATCATCATGCACCTTGCAGTGTGTGCAGCCCATGGGACAAAGCTGCACAAGAGACCTCACCCAGGGCAACATGCATTTTACCTCAATTTGAGGTTTCTGTTAATGTTTCAAAGAAAGGAGTGGAGAGTCATGTACCCTGGCATCCTCACACTGCATACTGAATTCTTTTCCATCCTTGGTTGATAAATGATCACAGACATTTCATTTGGTTTGCCAACTGAGAATTGTGAAACGTGGTCTATCAGTAAGAGAGAGAACATTTCTGAAATTAAATAGATTTAGATCTGCTCAAAACACTAGAGAATGTTAAAAGTACTCTGATGTCAGTAACTTCTTTCTTAAAGTTTTGGCTGTGAGATATGAATGTGGATGAGATGGACGGATAGTAGAGAAAAAGACTTAATAACTAAAAATATAAGACATAATGATAAAATAGAATCAGGTAATAATATTTGTAAGTCAAAGTGGCAAACCAAAATAACTGTAACATGAAGCAGCTTTAATAAAGAACATCACAATAAAGGCATTTGTTTCAGTGCGACTGATAAAAAGACAAGGAAATACACATTAAAATTAAAAAGAAAGTTAATGAGGGCTTCAGGAAGCATTTTTCATGCAAGGAATCTTAATATTTCAGCCTGCACTCAGGGGCAAATGGTGAGACAAAAGCTGTGTGATAATTCAAGACGTAGATATGTAAAGTGTCATGCTGTTATGCTGATTACTGGCTAGATTTATGATATAAACTTCACAAATTACAGAATATAGAGAGGGAGGCGGAATAAATATTCTTTCTAAAACTTAATCACTTTCTAACATGAAAAAGCTACAAGGTGATTCTGCAGAGGCGAAAGTTGTAGGATGCAAAAGCATGAGCTTATTTATTTATTTATTTGGGAGGTTCAGCTTCATTAGAGGAAATTGGAGTATTCAAATCTATTTGAGACCACAAAAATACAGTATTAGCAGAGTAAATTACTCTGTGTTCAAACTGCCAAAATCAATTTAGTCTGTGTATAGAGAAACAAAATCACAAGATTAAATCAATATGTTTTTTCCATGTTTGTGGAGAAAAGATAATTGATTAGAATATCAGGTCACATCTATGCTAATGTACCATTCAATAGCTGACATCACCTCCCTCTCTTTGAAATTAACACCAGCTCACAAAACTCACACACATACCTTTTAATTACTTTGCTTTGTAGCCAGAAAATGGAAGGCTAACTCATTAACCTTCTCTGTCTTTCCAGAAGGTGCATTTCTCTTAATGTCTATGCATGTTTGGACCTGTTGTTCCCACAGACTGCAGCGGTACCTATTAGCAAACCTGGTCAGCTGCAAGTTCTCTTTCATTGCTTAGTACATTCAGCAATCCCTCCTTCATGAATCAAACCCATACTCCAGCCTTATCAGCAAATAGAAATATCACATATTATTTTTTCCTGTTTATAGGTGTGAAGCAGTTTTGCAAATGCTTAAACTATTCTATATATTGGTTTGTTGATGGCAAGATAATTAAGAATTTTACAAATAATGATATAAAATACTTATCTAAAACCACAGCATTCCACTTCCTACAAGCAATTCTTTTACTTATGAGTAATGACCCCTAGTTAATGCATTGTTAATGCCTTCCTAAAGCAGAGGAATCACTGTGCCGGGAAGAAAAGAGAAATAGATTTCCTGTATCATTGCAGAATTTTTCAAAGTCAGGACTACAGAATTGGATAGAGACAAAGAAACTCAAATTAGAGACGATTCATGAGAAAGCAATAATTCTGTTGCCTTCAGTTATTTTCCTATAAGAAGTCCTAGAAATAGAAGAAACTCTACAACATAAAATCCTCCAGAAAATGAAGGTGCCTTTGCACCTTTCTAGTATTGAATATACATACATATGAAGATTTGAAAAAAGAAAAACAAAGTTTCAGAATTTATTTCATCATCCTCCACACACACGAGAAGAAAAACACACAGTAATTTAAAGGGAAATCACAGAGGAGTGTGACTGCATCCACTGTTGGTAAGAAGCTGTGATAAGCACAAGGGAACAATTCCGCATTTCAAAGGATGTTTAAGTGATAATAGCTTAAAACCATCTTTGTCTAATCAGTTACTTAAATGATACTAATCATCTGGGCTATGTGCCCAGCTCAGAGCCTATAATTTGAGGGTCCTAAATCTTACAAAGTACAAAGGGTCACCTCATATGCAGATCAGTGATTTTTATGTGTTTGTAAGTCATACAAATGGACTCCAAGAAAAGCTTGCAAGTTTGGCCTTCTACAGCTTAAAAAGGGGCTACATGCTGACCAGGTACATTCCATGTTTATAAAGTTATAATGTCATATTTTAAGGAAGTTAGAAGCAGGGAGAAACTGCCTGAAGCCAGGAATGCAGCAATTAAGGTATGCAGCAGAAATGTTAATTGAAAGTTCTTAGGTGGGAGGGCAGAAGGAAATTACCTAATTCAATGAACACAAGACCGTGGCAGTAATTACAGAATCACAGAACCTTAGGGATTGGAAGGGACCTCGAAAGATCATCTAGTCCAACTCTGCTGGATCATTTAGACCAACTCACACAGGAACATATCCAGGAGGATTTGTCTCCAGAGAAGGAGATTCCACAACCACCCTGGGCAGCCCCTTCTAGTGCTCTGTCACCCTCACTGTGAAGAAGTTCCTTCTCATACTGATGTGGAACTTCCCATGTTGCAGCTGCATTAGTCTCTCACCTGATTCTCTGACACCCATGTGCACCTTCTGCGTTGTCCCCTCTGCTGTACTTATTTACACATCTGCTTGTACACCTGAGCAAGACCATGGAAACTCCTGATCTGAAAAATAATCCTTTTTATTCTTATTTATTTCCAAAAACTTTTCAGACAGCTCCGTCATACAATCTAGCTCACCAGCACAAGCAGTTCAACAGGAGCAGCAGATAATGAGGACCTGGAAAAAGAAGAAATTGCTTTATGCTAATTCACATATTCCTGATGCATCCTGCTGCCTGAGAAATGAGGAAACTGAACTATTATTAGGAGAGAATGAATAGCTTTGTCACTTCATTCCGGTGTAGACAAAACAGCTGGAGACTCAGTGCTCCAGCACCAGTAACCACCCTTAATAAAAGCAGCAGAAAAATTTGGGTCAGGAACTGAAAGTATACAACAGCCTTGGGGCAGTGAGATGGAAATATAAGCCTAATAGTGGTCTCTGTTTTATTATCTGCAACATTCTTCTATTTTTATCAAATCCTTCTTATAGAAAATACAGAAGGGCAAACAGTGGCATTTTCTGCAGCTGAGCCTGCAAGAGTTTGAGGGGTAATCCAGCAGCGATGACAAAGGCTGAGTACAAAGAGGTATCTTGGTATTCTATACATCTGAAGAACTTACTGCTCCCCTAGAGATCATGTTATCATTGTAGAGGCTTACAGTGGTGTCACCCTAAAGACTGGTGACAGGATGCACGGATGAATCTGAAAGCCTGAAGCTGGTCAAAAAGGTTGCACCCAACACCCTGCAGTGAGGGCTTGGTACTTTATTGTTGCTGAGGCTGCTATGATGAAGTTTGCAATTTTCCATCATCACAGCAGCATATGAGATTAAATATTAAATATTAAAGTATACTGCTATTCCCAGCAGAAGGGAACCTGTGTCTGTACATAGGTAAATGATAGTCTTGTCCTGAAACTTGGATGCTAGAAATCACAATCATGAATCACTGATGATATATTACATATATAAAACATATTCTGTAGCCTCACTCGAAACACATCAGATGCACAGCAAATTGCTGCGTGTCCTTCTGTAACCCTGTCTCAGCTATTTCCTACTACTAACTCCTCTCAAGAAGACTCTAACATTGTTCCCAAGGTGTTCAACAATCACCACTCTAATAGCTGCATGATGTTTTTAGGTACAAAGTGGATTAATGTTGTGTGAGGTTGGATCAGGAAGCAGGTATATTCTGGGTAACAGTCAGCTTGTGATGGTGACAGGGTGAACTTACATGAAATGCCAAGTAGTAGTAAAAATGAACCAGGACATAAGAAAAAATGTCATATAATCCTTCAAGAGCAAAATAAGGTTCAGATCACACAACATAAGAGAAAATTCAATGCAGCAAGAGGCAGCCCATTTGAGAGCTGACAAAGATGCAAGTCATTAACTTCCTGCACTTTGACAACCAGAAAAGAAACTCTGTTCCACAGCCAGCCAAGAAATCAAAATCTAATTCCAAAAACAATGCTGAGGCAAATAGAGACCAAGATGGAGCAGAAGGACACACAGTGGTATACTCCAGGAGAGGATAAAGGACAAGGTGTTAGAGAAGACAGCAGAGCCCATCCCAGGCTGATTCTGTCATTGCAGCAGTAGCTGAGCATTAAGACATGTCAGAGTTTGGTTGTACTGTGGCTCTGTAGTACGTAAAGATTGGAGACCCCCGTGATGTAACCCCTTTCATTACTCTGACCGATGAACTTTGATTTAATTGATTTCCTTTCAGTTGTACTACAGGACCCTCCTGCAGTAGTCTGTACTGAGCTTCCACTCCCTGCAATAACTGTTGTAACTGTATCCCTAGTCACAAAAGAAATTCACACTCTGTAGTGCCTCTTTGAACTGAATAGTTAGGATTTTACACAGTTTTATCTCCTACAGGGAGGGATAAAAGATGGAACTGAGTAATGACATTCCACTGGCATTTATTTATAAGTGATGAACCATGTGTCATTCCCTTGATTATTTCTAGAATCAAAGGCTTTGCACAAAACTCTTGACAAGGGACTTCTTTTTTCTTGGGGTTATGACAATGGTTTCTCTACTCGTGTATTAGCATTTTTTCCTGCTTTCCTATATACCCCTGGGAGTCTCATCATTCCTCTCACAGGTGAACATGCACTTGCATCCACCTGTGTCCTGGCTCTGCTTTCACTTTATCATTCACCGGGGAGTGATCTAGTCATAAAGGCGACCTTCTGCTCAAAACATCTCTCCTGAGGAGAAATGTGAATGTGATTTCTTCAGCAGTATGGTTCTGATGAGGAATTTTTCCCTCTCCCTTTTTTTTTTCCCAAGCTATTTTAGAAGTTACTGCATTACAGTTATTAGTCAGATATAACTTGACTGGAGAGAGGAGTTTTAGCAGTTTTAGCAGCCTGAACATCCGTCTTCTCTCTCACTAAGCTGAATTAATTTTCTCTCTGTGACTAGGCAGTAGTCAAACATTTCTGTACTTTGTATAGAAATTCAACAATGATGATAGCTTTGACATTAAATAATGACTGTGTTGAAAGTACTTTAGAACACAGAATTAGATTTCAAAATTATATCAACAAAGAAATTTCCTGAAATCTAGGAAGAAGTTCAGCTCAGCAGAGGACACTGAATTCACAAATACCAAATGAAGTTCAAGCAACTACCATAAGCCAAATGGCAAAATAGGTCACAGGGATTACCAGCCAGCCTGAAATTTAAAATTATGTTTTATATTAATATTGCACTGCTTTACAGAAGATATAAAAGAGAGATTGCTGATGACACAAAGCTGGGTGGTGTTGTTGACACCCTTACAGGCTGTGCTGCCATTCAGCAAGACCTGGACAGGCTGAAGAGATGGGCAGGGAGAAATTTAATGAACTATAACAGGGGCAAGTATAGAGTCTTGCATCTGGGTAAGAACAACCTCAGGTAACAGTATAGGCTGGGGAGTGACCTGTTGGAGAGTAGTTTAGGAGGAAGGGACCTGGGGGTCCTGGTGGATAGCAGGATGACTATGAGCCAGCAGTGTGCCCTTGTGGCCAAGAGGACCAACAGCATCCTGGGGTGGATCAGAAGTGGGGTGTTTAGCAGATCAAGAGAGGTTCTTCTTCCCAACTGTAAGGGGCTGAACACGGGGGTTATAGAATCTCCCTCTCTGGAGACCTTTAAAACCCGCCTAGATATGTTCCTGTGCAACTTGGTCTGGCTGATCCTGCTGTGGCAGGGGTATTGTAATAAATGATCTTTCGAGGTGCCTTCCAATCCCTGATGTTCTGTGATTCTGTGATTCTCTGAACACTGGTCCCAGACCCCTGTGTGACACCACTCATCACCTTCCTCCATCTGGACGTTGAGCCATTGATCATCACTCTCTGTAGTAGACATTGATAAGGTAAGCCTCTTTTCCTCCAGGATAAACAACCCAAGTTTCCTTAACTGTTCCTTGTAGGACTTTTGCTCCAGACTCTTCACCTACTTCCTTGCCCTTCTCTGGACAAGGTCCAGCACTCCAATGTTCTTCTAGTGAGGGGCTCAAAACTGAACCCAGTACACAGTGTGGCCTAACCAGTGCCCAGTACAGGGGAACGATCACCTTCCTACTCTTGCTGGCCACACTTGCTGGCCTCATATCAGCTAGCAGTACGCACTTGCGGCCCAGAAGGCAAACTGGATCCTGGGCTGCATCAGGAGAAGTGTGGCCAGCAGGTCAAGGGAGGTGATTCTCCCCCTCTACTCTGCTCTGGTGAGACACCACCTGGAGTACTGCATCCAATTCTGGAGCCCTTATTGCAAGAAGGATGTGGACGTGCTGGAGCATGTGCAGCAGAGGGCCATGAGGATGATCAGAGGGCTGGAGCACCTCTCCTATGAGGCCAGACTAAGAGAGTTGGAGCTGTTGAGTGTGGAGAAGAGGAGACTCCCAGGTGACCTTCTTGTGGCCTTCCAGTATCTGAAGGGGGCCTACAAAAGGGCTGGGGAGGGACTTTTTAGGATGTCGGGTAGCAACAGGACTGGGGGGAATGGAGCAAAGCTGGAGATGGGTAGCTTTAGAGTGGATGTGATGAGGAGGTTCTTCACTGTGAGAGTGGTGAGAGCCAGGAATGGGTTGCCCAGGAAGGTGTCTCACTTTCAGCCACTATCAATCAATACACTGTGATCCTCTTCCATTGTGTACTTTTCTAACCACACATCCTAAAGCCTTCTATGTTATGACCCAAGTGCAGTACCCGTCACAAACATTGAAGGAGAGGCTAGAGCCAAATCCACTACACTGTGGCAGCGGAAATACCTGTTTATGTAGGCTTAAATGAGGTTAGCTGATGTCAATTCATGAGAATAGACTCAGTATGTTTTCTAGAAGGTTTTCAGCCCTTTTTAGACTTGAAACTGCCTACTGTATTTTTGGAAAATCTAAGGTAGAGCAAAATGTTCTTACAAGCCAGTATTTTAGTCACGGCTCCCCTGCTTACAGGGTAGCCCTGGCAGCTGATAACTCTTAAGGTATTTAATTTTAACCTGTAAAGCTGTATGTGGTAAGCTAAGAGACTGCCGGCTCCTCTCTAACACTGCACAGCTGTAATTCGTATCAGTAGAGATGGCTCAAAACACATGAACAGACCTATGCACTGTCTCGTACTATAGTCCTGGTAGCTCTAATGTCTTAATGCTTTAGGTAAGGTGCCAGGCGCCTATATTTTGGTATTCACTGGGGTGGAGTAGGTGCAGGGATGGAGTGAATTGACTTTTCTCTTGCAGTCAGTGGGGACTGTGTGAATTTTCTGACTGCTACAAAGAGGACTTTTATAACCATGATGGCTGAAGCATATATTTATTTGGTGTTGAGAGAATTTTATTCACTTGGTATGTATAGCTGAGTTCCTGAGGAGCACAGTTTATCATATAAAATCTGAATAAATACACATTAAAAGTAGACGGGTGTTCTGTACTCGCTGAATTTTGCTGGATACTCTTTGAGGAGAACGCTGGCATTGAAGCAGATTTGGTCAGCCTTGGAGTACGGCGTGAGAATTAATTCATTACTGTTTAAGAGCTATACACACACTTAGTCTTTGATAATGAAGGTCACACAAGTTTTTAAAAAAAAAAAAAAGCTCAAGCTGTGCAGGGAAAAGTGACCTTGCTGTTAAAAAAAAATTAAATCTCTAAAAATGGTAATCCAGAAATGTGACTGCTAACAATGTATTCCCTTATCATTTCAGTCGGAATAAGAGACTGACTATTTAAGTATCAACAAAAATGAGTGTTATTCTAGGCCATTATTCTCATCTTCATGCGGAAGGCTCAGTCATTCAATCAAAATGATAAATGTCCATTAACTACTGCAAAAGCACACCACACATTATTTGGAAAAGTATATGACCTCTATATGAAGTTTAAATGAATTTATTCTGATCAGCTTTAATCAAGTATTAAATTAATTCATAATGTTTGGAATACTATTACTAAGCTCAGGAAAGCAAGTTCACTGAACAATGTCAGACAGTCATTACTTTCTGAAACATAATGTATCACAGTATCACAGTATCACAGTATTGAGACTTAAAGTGCCTAGAAATGATCTACAGTTGTAATGGTGATAGAAGTTGACACTTTCCTCACTGAAGAAACTACCATAAATACACAAGTCTCTTCTTCTTTCACAGAATCATAGAACAATAAGGATTGGAAGGGACCTCGAAAGATCATCTAGTCAAATTCCCCTGCCACAGCAGGACCACCTAGACCAAGTCGCACAGGAACACATCCAGGTGGGATTTAAAGATCTCCAGTGAAGGAGACTCTACAACCTTCCTGGGCAGCCTGTTACAGTGCTATGTCACCCTCACTGTGAAAAAATTCCTTCTCACATTCATACAGAACCTCCCATGTTCCAGCTTACGCCCACTGCCCCTTCTCCTATCACTAGATGACATTGAGAAGAACTTGGCTCCATCCTCCTGACACTCACCCTTCTCATATTTATCAATATTAATGAGGTCACCCCTCAGTCTCCTCTTCTGCAATCTAGACACCCAGCTCCCTCAGTCTTTCCTCACAAGGGAGGTGTTCTATTTCCTTCATAATCTTCTTTGCTCTGCACTGGAGTCTCTCCAGCAGCTCCATGTCCCTTGAACTGAGGGGCCCGGAGCTGGACAGAAGACTGCAGATGTGATCTGACCAAGGCAGAGTAGAGGGGAAGAAGAACCTCTCTTGATCTGCTAAACACCCCACTTCTGATCCACCCCAGGATGCTGTTGGTCCTCTTGGCCACAAGGGCACACTGCTGGCTCATAGTTATCCTGTTGGCCACAAGGACCCCAGCTCCATTTCTCCTACACTGTTCTCCAACAGGTCACTCCCCAGCCTATACTGTTACCTGGGGTNTCCACCGGTCCCCCCCCCAGCCTATACTGTTCCCTGGGGTTGCTCTTTCCCAGGTGCAAGACTCTACACTTCCCCTTGTTATATTTTATTCAATGTCTCCCTGTTCAGCTCTCCAGCCTGTCCAGGTCTTGCTGAATGGCAGCACAGTCTGTTGGGGTGTCTCCAGATTTGTGTCATGAGCAAACTTGCTGAAAATGCCCTCTAATCCCTCATCCAAGTCATTAATGAATAGAATGAACAGTACTGGCCCCAGTAATGACCCTTGAGGGACTCCACTACATGTAGGCCTCCAACTAAACTCTGTCCCATTGACTACCACTCTCTGGCTTCTACCTTGCAGCCAGTCCACAATCCACCTCACTACCTGATCATCTAGGCCACACTGCCTCAGTCTGGATGCAAGGATGCTGTGGAAGACTGTGTCAACCGCCTTACTCAATTCAAGATAGACCACATCCATTGCTCTGCCATCATCTCTCCATGTGGCTGTGCCCGATGGATGTACCCAATAAAAGACTATCAGGTTGGTCAAGCATGACCTCCCCTTGGTGAAGCCATACTGACTGTCCCTAATCACCTTCCTGTCCTTGATGTGCCTGGAGACAGCCTCTAGAACAAATTGTTCCATCACCTTTCCTGGGATGGAGGTGAGGCTGAAGGGTCTATAGTTACCTGGGTTCTCCTTCTTTCCCTTTTTGAAGACTGAAGTGACATTTGCGTCCCTCAGTTTCTAGGCACCTCTCCTGATCACCATAACTTAGAAAAGATGATGGAGAGTGGCTTAGCAATGACTTCTGCCATCTCCCTTAGCACTCATGGGTTCATCTCATTGGGGCCCATGGGTTTGTGTACATCCAGCTTGCTTAACTTATCCGTAACTCAGTTTTCATCAGCCAGGGCAAACTCCTGTCTGTCTAACTTCGTTTGGAGCCTCAGCAGTCTGGGGCTTGATATCAGGACAGACCCCAGAAATATAGACAGAGTCAAAGAAGGTGCGCGATATCTGTTTTTAGTGTATCCTTTGTCTCCAGGGCACTCACCTCATTCAGCAGCGGGTCTATATTGCCTCCAGTTTTGGTTTGGCCTGCAATGTATTTGAAGAAGTCCTTTTTGTTGCCCTTGACCTCTCTTGCAAGGTTTAAGTCCAAGGAGGCCTTGGCTTTCCTAGTTGCGTCTCTACATTCTCTCACTAGAGTCTTATAATCATCCCAAGTGACCATCCCCTTTTTCCATGACTTACAGACTTTCTTCTTCCTCTTCAGTTTGCCCAGCAGCTCCCTGTTTAACTATGCAGGTCTTCTGGCTCCCTTCCTTGACTGGTCTGGGAATTTTTTCTTGTTGCTAATATAAATTTTTCATTTGCTTTTATTTTCCTCCTTTTCCTTGTCAGACTGGGATGCAGCCAGTGAAGCTGCAGGAACAAGGGCTCTGACATAATGCCTTGAACAACCATGAATTCTAGGACCTTTTGGTCTACTCTGCAATGGGATGAGCAGTTTTGGAAGCCAGGTAGGGCAGCACAGGTGAGAGCAGTAACATTCATTACCTCTGGAGCAGAATTTTGCCTGAGAGCTTAGGGGAGGGACTAGATGATGTCCTTTCAACCCCTGCCATTGTGTGAAAAGAAATGCACCGGCTCAAACACAGCTGTTGTCTGCCTTAACCTTCCTTCCAGACTGCCATGGAAGAAGTTTGCTTTTATGTTCCCAGAACATGTAACACACATGACCTGATTGGGCAGCAGAGGTTAGTCAAGGAGGATGCTTTGACTTGCTAATGGTCATCACAAGCAAGGTGTTAGCAATGCAAAGAAAACCTGAAGGCAAAAAAAGCTTCCTTATATGAGAATTGATAGTCAACTTCTTTTCCATTGAACTTGGTCTTCTGAACCATAAATTGATTTCAATCTGCTAGCTTGATTGTTTCACCTGGGAGCAAGATCAGGTGGTGTGACATTAGAAAATGCTGAGAAATAATGTGTGAAGAGATGTCCCTGGGGTAGTGCAGCCATTCTTAGGTTGTCTAGATTTTATTATTTTAAAAACTGCTTAAGCAGCTTCCTGATTTGTTCCAGGAAACCCAAAATGAGTGCAGCACCTTTGGACCTAAGAGGCTGGTGTCACAATTATTTTCCGTTTCAGGCATAATTCTTTTTCGTTATTGTTTTTCACTCAGCACAGCACAGCATTTGAGCCCAAATCAAGTGCATCGTCCTGTTGAGCTGACTTTCCTGGGGCTGTCTTTTAGTTTACTCAGTGGCTGAGCAGGTTGTTAAAAGCACACAGGTCTGTCACATCGTGAATCACAGGATGGGAAGTTTTACTCCCTAACACAACACAGCCAGCCGGGTCTAGCTTTCCCTGTAGACTAGAAACTCAAGAACACTGTCAAGATATGACATTTTTGTCACATTTACTCTTAAAATGTCAGTTCACACTCAGATTTGAACACAGGCAAAGGAATGGGAGTTTTCTGGCCTTTTCCTTATTCTGCTTCTGTTTGATGTGAAATTACACATTAATACACAGGGCCACATGACATTTCAAGATGAAATACTTTTCAGCAACAAGAAAAGCAGGAAAAGTCTGAAAAGTGCCATAATTTTTGAAATCTGTCAATAAAGTGCACAGTGCATCTGATATAAGACTTTGCCTTGTGCATTTGTCATGATACAATCAGCACTTCGTCCTCGGGGGACCTGCCTGGTATGTTCTAGCCCCTCTCGCCTGGAGATGAATTAGTGCATTTAAAGGAGAGCACAGAGGCTGCTTTCTGAGGCTTAGGCCTGACTTTGTTCTTGGTTGCAACTGAACTCACAGAAAGCATCATTCACCAGAGCACAGACACTCACCAGCACAGGTTTATGATTAATCCCACCACAGTGTGCTCATATATGTATAACAAAAATGGTCCCTTTGTGGAAGCTGATGGGCTAAAACAAGGGAACAGTATATTCAGTCAGCTCTCCGACCACTAGGTAAAAATTCAAATTCAGCCCAAACTGAAGGATGACTCAGGTTTTATGAGGGTGTAACCAGGTGGATGGATGATGG
>VXBP01002430.1:0-15751 GCA_013400115.1 Rhinopomastus cyanomelas
CTCGGCTAGCCCCTCGGAGGCCCCCCCTGATTACAGGGGTGGACTAGGTGATCTTTGAAGGTCCCTTCCACGCATATGATTCTGTGTGTCAATAAAACCATTAGGCATTCTTTTGGGGTATGTTGTTTCTTTTGACCTTTTGGGGTTCTTTAAAAAGGGAAAGAAGGAAGACCCAGGTAATTACAGACTAGTCAGCCTCACCTCCATCCCAGGAAAGGTGATGGAACAATTTGTACTAGAGGCTGTTTCCGGGCACATCAAGGACAGGAGGGTCATTAGGGACAGTCAGCATGACTTCACAAAAGGAAAGTCATGCTTGACCAACCTGATAGACTTTTACGAGGGCATAACCAGGTGAATGGATGAGGGCAGAGCCGTGGATGTCATCTATCTTGACTTAAGTAAGGCTTTTGAAACGGTCTCTCACAGAATCCTTGAAGCCAAACTGAGGCAGTGTGGTCTAGATTTTCAGGTAGTGAGGTGGATTGTAAACTGGCTACAGGGTAGAAGCCAGAGAGTGGTGGTCAATGGGACAGAGTCTAGTTGGAGACCTGTATCTAGTGGAGTGCCTCAGGGATCGGTGCTGGGACCAGTCTTGTCCAATCTATTCATTGATGACTTGGATGAGGGATTGGCATGCACTGTCAGCAAGTTTGCTGATGACACAAAGCTGGGTGGTGTCGCCGACACCNCTCATGAATGTCTACAAATATGTGAGGGGTGGGTGTCGGGAGGATGGAGCTGGGCTATTCTCGGTGTCATGTAGTGATAGGACAAGGGGCAATGGTTGTCAGCTGGAACATAGGAGGTTCCACATCAACCTGAGAAGGAACTTCTTCACGGTGAGAGTAACGGAGCACTGGAACAGGCTGCCCAGGGGGGTTGTGGAGTCTCCTTCACTGGAGATGTTCAAGACCCGCCTGGATGTGTTCCTGTGTGACTTGGTCTAAGTGATCCTGCCTTTGCGGGGATTGGACTAGATGATCCTTCAAGGTCCCTTCCAATCTGTAATGATTCTATGACTCCATGATTCTCTTGCTGCTTAGTGTAGTCATTGACACCCTAAGTTATTTTCCCTGTTAGCCTTTAGCCTTGTTTGTAGTTGTGTGGTGAGCTTGGAAAGGAAAGCACAGGATTCCTTTGGTGTGTTGAAAAGATGCGACTTTCATTTGAGCTCTGTCCCCTGGGGGATGTGTAACAGTAGGAGTACTGTGTACATTATGTATCAAGCTTCCGGACAGGGACTGATCAGCAGGGATGAAAAAGAGCTGCAGCCCTAGAATGAAACTGCTTCTCTGGCACTTGCTCTATTTAGGCTAGAAACTTTCTCTCTGAAGCTGTGTGTGCCCAAGCTTGTCCACAGCCAACAAAGATATTGTTTCTTTTTGCCATCTATAGTAGTACTATAATCAAGAGGTTTTCATTCTTCATTGCTGGAGATAACATTGTATATCTTGATGTCTTCCTTGGGAGATCCAGCATGTGGAGTTAGCTGAAGCTAGGAGCTTCATTTTTGCTTTTAAATGTAAGGTTGTGTTTCTTGTGGTTTCAAATAGACTAGTGGTGGAAAACTCTTAAACTAGAAGTCCAACAAGAAGGCCAACTCAAACTTAAGACTTTTAAGCTATTCTCATAATCTGGGAGATCTCATTGAGTAGGGTCGAGATGCTGGTAGCTGCTAAACTCACCAGAATGTAATGTTACAAATGGGTGGTCTGCCTGTGTACTTGTTTCATACTAAGCAGAGGACAAAACCAAGGGTGGGGAATGTGGTCGTCGATGTGGAATTATCTGTTTTCAATATAAAACCACAACAACACTTGAATTGTTATACAATGGTGTTTCTCTGGTATCTAGATGTTTAACAGCCCAAGTTTCTCGTTTTCGTGCATCCAGCTAGATTGCTCTTCCCTGAACAGCTTTTAACTGCTGAATCGCTCCTTTGTGGGAGTTTCCCAAGGGTTTCTGAATGGCATGGCATTCGTTAGAGGCAAAAATAGAGTAACCCTATCTGCCACTGTCTTTGCTTAAATTCAGATCTGTATCCAAAGCGTTGGTTATTTTCAGAATTTAGGGATTTGTTGAACAGTCTAGAGCCAGACTTAGCTGTGAATTGTATTTCAGTTCAAATTTTCTTTGGTCAAAACATAGTTTAGAAGTAAACATTAAGTATTTTTTCTGTTTTAGAGCAAGAACTTAATGGAACTACTGAAGGGGGTCTGTGCATTACTGCCTCTCTTTGATGTGCTGCTTACAGCTAAAACAAGATGAGTTACAAAGGGCTCCACTCCTGCAATAACTTAATCCACCATTTAGAGCTATTTTGTATGTTCACATGGACTACAGGAGCTAGAAACAACTCCAGAGCTCGTGGGCTCATGAGTTCAGCTCTCCCAAGCAAAAGCGAAAGTTGTGAAGAAACTTGGAAGCTGAAGGAGTTAAATGAAATACAACTCTCCTTTTCCTGTGCACTAAGGATTAGTAACCAAACAGAAGCTGGAGAGAAGCGCTCTTAAGAATCACTTTTTGAACCAGAACATGAGGCTGTGTTTTTGCAGCTTGGCTGCAACGTGGACTCAGCTTTCGCACTCCTGTTTCACAGGTATGTTTGGAAGCTAAGTAACGATTTTGTGTTCTGGGCTTTCTTCACACCCTCTACCTGGATATCTATTTCCAACGAGTATTTTCAGTGTTATTTGCACTTCTCAAATTATTTTTTATTTCCCACTATTTTAAAAATTTTCTTTCCAATTAAAAAAGTGTAGAGGGGAGGACAGACCAGAGCCTTTATGACTGCAGAGCTTTGTTTCTTAGAAGAGAGGGAAAAGGATGCCCTGTGTAATCCCTTTTGTTCATTACATAGACACTAAATGTCATCAGAACTGCTGCTCCTGACACATTGTGAGGAAGCAGATTAGGGGAAGGTACCAGCTTGACACAATGGTGGGCAATCCAATGGGGCAAACCCACTGGGGTCTGTCTCTGTTGCACCAGAAAGAACGCAGAAAGAAAGACAAGCATAGCAGAGGTATCAACAGCAGAAACAACAGCAGTTTGCTGACAGGCAGAAAAGCCTGCCCAGGGGCCCAGACTCTTGGAGTATCCTAATCTGAGCATGCCATGAGTGCTCAGCTGCTTCTGTTCCTGTGCATGTAGGTGCTGAGGGGAGGGGGTATGAGATCAGCCTTGCACTGCTTTCACCTCGGTGAGACCCGTTTGGGAGGTTGTCACCTGGCAAATGATGTTCTTGGAGTCAACAGACTGGCATGTGAATGTGAGGGATTGTAGGACAGGATCTCTCATCCCTGAGGAAGACTGATGTGTGAGCCAGGCCAAGAAGGCAACTTCAGGGATATGTCCTGATATAATAATAGTAGGGGCCCAGTATCATGCTGAAGAATGTCATGTTTGTCTGATACGCTGGTCTTCCTTGTGTGTAGTCAGCCGAGATAGAGGAGCATTTGATTCAGAAACTGAATGTCAAAACTTTGGTGATGGTAATGTTGGTTTTGAATGGAGATCCTAGCACTAGGAATAACTGATGTTAGTACAGGAGCTTAGGGAGATGGTATGTTTCTGTAGGTCAGCCCTAGAGACCGTTTGTAAATAACTTTGCTTATGACTTTTGCAAGCATCTTCATTACTCTTAGCGCTTGTTTTATCCCTTCTCCCTTGTAAGTGCCCTTCAGCAGCTTGTCTTTGAGCTGGCTTGCAGCTTAAATGGTTTTCTCCTGGCTTCTTAGAGATGTACCACCCTCTGTAATGCCAGAGCCGTTCCCAGGAGCCATGAAAGATGATGTCCAGCATACTGAGGAGCCCATGTGCTACACATTTGTACTGGACACAGCTTCATCCTGAACTATCAGGGCAAGTGCTCTGCTGTTTGTGGCACTAGATAACACAGTTTCATGGGCAGGGTGGCATTGTGTTGAAGGTTGGATCTTGGAGGTCTCTTACAACCTTAATTATAGCCAGAAAAGTGAAGTGTTTATGATGTGTGACAAAGGTAGGACCAACCACATAACTTTGGCATGGCACTACCTTAAAATAATTAAGTGATTCATAAAATGAGGGAAACAACCCAAACCAAGCTAATCTGAGCAAACTGAAATAAAAAAACCCTAATCAGGGGAAATGTGCTGTCTCTGTAAGTTTCGCTTTTAGTGTGTTTTTCTGTCCAGAGAGATGTAATTGCCACTTCTTCTTTCAAGCATGTTCCAGGTTTCTCATACTCTGAGGACATCCTGACACCTCAGAGGTGTTAGATTTGAAAATATTTTGCTTCCTGAATGTAAATATCTGATGGCTTCACAGAAATGCTGGGGCTGGGATAGTTTCTTGGTAGCA
Organism: Rhinopomastus cyanomelas; assembly: GCA_013400115.1. Taxonomy (NCBI): domain Eukaryota; kingdom Metazoa; phylum Chordata; class Aves; order Bucerotiformes; family Rhinopomastidae; genus Rhinopomastus; species Rhinopomastus cyanomelas. Next base: position 4,348 of record VXBP01002430.1, read on the forward strand.
TTCACAAATTCTTAACCTGCTCACTAGTAAACAGTCCTCTCTAACTGTAGAATTAGTGAAGAGGTATGTGACTAATTATTTAGGTGATTTTCAAGCAAGAATGTTGGTTGCATTTCTTATTTCTTAAAAAGAATGCTAAGTATAAAACTGAATTGTCTTTATTTCAATGGAAAGCAGCAATCATTTTGCTGTAGAGAAGGTAGACAACAAATTACCTCAGCTGTTGCTCGAGTATTGGTAGTTACTTCTAATGCAGGCTATGTACCTTTGGTTTTGGGTTTCTGTCAGATTCAGCTACTTACCAGCTTGGTGAAAGAAGACCTGGTAAAGATCACTTAATCAAGTTGTTTGAGGGATTACTTTCCTCACAAATTAGGCACTTGATTTTTTTGGAGTCTGAGTGAATCTTTCTGTCCAGGCTTGCTGAGAGGGTTTAGGAAATGGAAGTTTGTTTGAACTGGTTTTCTTGGTAGTACTTCAGTTTGAGTTGAAAGAGAAGGCTTGAGGTAACATTGGTGTGCTGTTAAGATAGGGAACCTGGGAAAAAAGCCCTTCAGTCTTGATTGAGGTCCCCTTCTGAATGCAGTGTATATCAGGTGAAATAATGTTCTGTGGTGCAGACCAGGTAGGGCTTAGTCTGCCAGGAGGCTTGATGTGTACATGAATCTTAACCACCATGTGACTAACCAGTACACAGCAAGCAGATATATTTTCTGTAAGAGGATGAGAGTGACTTGTGTGTGTAAGAGCAGCTCCTAGAACACACTATGGAATCACAGTAATCCTCATTGTTCGTGTTCTAGGCTTGTTGTTTTCTTGCTCAGTGTAGGTCTCTTTGTGCCGTGTTGGTGCTCAGTGAGGAAATAAGATAATTTCCTCTTTGGTATGAGGGAAGGATTATACAAAACTAATGGCAAGCTCCTCGGCAGAGCCAGCATGACTACTGAGACTAGCCAGCGACAGATGTGTGCTCCGATCCAGTACACCCATTTGTAGTTATTCTCATGGTATGATGGACTTGTCGAAAGAGCTTGTGTCACTGGAAATGATGCTCTGCTGAATACACTTTCAGCATCTCTTCACAGTGAGGGTGACGGAGCACTGGAACAGGTTGCCCAGGGTGGTTGTGGAGTCTCCTTCACTGGAGATATTCAAAACCTGCCTAGATGAGTTCCTGTGTGACTTGGTTTAGGTGATCCTGCTGTTGCAGGCAGATTGGACTAGATGATCTTTCGAGGTCCCTTCCAATCCGTAGTGATTCACACAGTATCACAGTATCACAGTATTATCAAGGTTGGAAGAGACCTCATAGATCATCAAGTCCAACCTGTCACCACAGAGCTCAAGGCTACACCATGGCACCAAGTGCCACGTCCAATCCTGCCTTGAACAGCTCCAGAGTTGGCGACTCCACCACCTCCCTGGGCAGGCCATTCCAGTGGCCAATGACTCTCTCAGTGAAGAACTTTCTCCTCACCTCAAGCCTAAATTTCCCCTGGCGCAGCTTGAGGCTGTGTCCTCTTGTTCTGGTGCTGGCTGCCTGAGAGAAGAGAGCAACCTCCTCCTGGCCACAACCACCCCTCAGGTAGTTGTAGACAGCAATAAGGTCTCCCCTGAGCCTCCTCTTCTCAAGGCTAAACAATCCCAGCTCCCTCAGCCTCTCCTCATAGGGCTTGTGCTCAAGGCCTCTCACCAGCCTCGTTGCCCTTCTCTGGACACGCTCAAGCACCTCAATGTCCTTCCTAAATTGAGGGGCCCAGAACTATGATTCTATGATCTCAGTTCTTAATATGTTTGTAAAGAAATGTGATTTACTCTGGTCCTCTCTTGGATAATGGTCTTGGATAATGGATAATTATGGTTACTAGATGTCTGAGAAGGGACTCTGGTATAAAAGGATTTGAGTGGATACCTGCTTGTATGCAAATCTATGTACAGACCATGTATTTGTGCTTTCTCAGCCAGCCAGAAGGCAGCGAGAGCGCTGGTCCCCAAAAGCTATTTTATTGAGGTTTTTGGGTACTCTGAGGGTTCCCTGAACGGGAAAGCTCGAGGTAGAAGGGCAGGCAGCCACTGAACTTTGGGTACTCTCACAGGAGAAGCCAGGCAAACACTGCGGGGGTGTGGAGCCGAAGCTCTTTAAGGGCGGCAAAACCAGAAGTTACGCTCGGAACTTGCACAGCAGCAAGAACACAGCCACTTTAGCCACTGCTTTGGTCACAACTGCATATGGATGTGGGAACCCAAACTGAGGTCCCCCAACAAAATGAGGCTGTGAAGGTAACAGGCTGCCAAGAATGTAACAATTATTTCCATCCTCCTCGCTGCGTATGGTGCGAGCAGGTAGATTATCTGCTTGACTGGGTGGCACAGTTGCAAGATGAGTTTGAAAGGCTGCAAGCTGAACTAGAAAGGCTCCAGAGGACTAGAGAAGCTGAAATAGAGGTAGACTGGTGGAGTCAGACTCAGCAGTCTGGACAACGACTAAATAAGAGCCAGATCCGGGGGGAGGGCCCTGTATCCTGTAGATCTCAGGTGGATGACAGAAGCCCAAGTAAAGGGGAGAGTGGAGCCAAGTGCAGGATCATGGCAGAAGGTGGATACCTCCCTTGCTTGGCACACCTCCCCAGTTGTCACTAATTTATAGATATAAGCCCCTATTGCAAAACAGCCAGTTTAATAGGGATAGAGAACCCACACTGGAGGTCCTGGCAAGGTCACATAAATCACAGGAGGACCCAGGAAGTCTTCCAGTAATATGACAATTTCCTCCACAAAAAAGAGAAGGGTCCTAGTTATTGGAGACTTGCTCCTGAAAGGGTCTGAAGGCCCAATATCCAGAGCTGACCCTCATCATAGGGCAAGAACAACCCCAGGTACCAGTATAGGCTGGGGACTGAGCTGTTGCAGAGTAGTNCAAAGGTTGTAAGCTGGAACATATAAGGTTCTATATAAATATCAGAAGGAACTTCTTCCCAGTGAGGGTGATGGAGCACTGGAACAGGCTGCCCAGGGTGGTTGTGGAGTTTCCTTCTCTGGAGATGTTTAAAACCTGCCTGGATGTGTTCCTGTGTGACTTGGTCTAGGTGATCCTGCTGTTGCGGGGGATTGGACTAGATGATCTTTCAAGGTCCCTTCCAATCCCTAATGATTCTGTGATTCTTGACAATGTATAGAAAACAAGTGCCATGCTTATTTTTATAAACATGTTTATTTTTCTGCCTAGCACTTAAAGCTGTAAGTGGAAGCTTTGGTTTGGTGGTTTGGACATCCGTGGGAAAAATCAGCTTCAGAGCATAGAACAGGCTTATTTTTAGATCAATATGTTGTCATTTTGCTGTGTTCGCACAGTCAAGCATGTGCTCCATTTGAGATCTCTCCAGGCACTGCAGGGTGATCGCACCCTCCTAAGATAATTTTTGTGAAGTTAATTTTTAGTGACAGATGAAAATTGCCAGCACTAGTATTCTTAGAGACTGCAGCCCTCATTCCGTGAGCACACACAATCTGCCTCCAACATTGTTAGTCAAAAGTTCTGCGTTTGGATTGTCAGAGGTTTTTTTACCCACCCAGTTTTAATTTCTTTTATTTCTCCTCATGTTGCGTATCTTTCTCTTTTCGGGTAGTGTAAGAAAGTCCACTTACTTTTCTGGGGAATTCCTGCTTCCTTCCACTGAAGGTGTACATGCATCACTAAGGGTGATTCCTTAGGGAAGTGATGTACACCTGCAGGTATACAGAAAGATTCTTTCTATACATCTATATATTTATTATTTCTAAAGCATTAGCTTTAAACCAAAAAACAATATCAGGTTCCACAAACAATGGCAAGGCAGCAGCAATCAAAACCCACATGAGGTTCAGGGTAAATACTCTCACATTTTCCTGTTCTGTGTTACTAGTCTCCAAGCAAATCTATTTAAAGGTAACCAGATGTTCCCTGTATATCATAGAATCATAGAATCATTACGGATCGGAAGGAACCTCGAAACACTGCTAAATGTAGTGCTAGTGGTCTCTCATTGAATGAGGATTCAGATCTTGTGAAAAGGGGTAGAAAATAATTTCCATTGTTTTATATTTCCCTTTGGAGGCAATGCTTAATTTTTTTCTTCTTTTTTTTAACCACAGAAAATTTGCTATATTTGTATTCAGGATGGAATGGAATTAAATAAAATTGGAAGGATTTCAGCATTTCCTCAAGAATTCTCAAAAAATTGAGTTGGAAGAGATTGGTCTGAGATGGCTAACCTGCTTGTAAACAGCAGCAGTGGTCAGTGCTTGGTGATGTTTCAAATCAGGCTAAACAGCTCTTATATGCAAAGCTTTAACTGTGACAGAGAAGTACCTAATGGTTGTTGGCCATTCCTCTTCAATCACATTAATGTTTGGGATATATACTTGCCCTGTGTTTCCTGTAGTGTGTCTTGTTGCGATATTAACTACTCTGTGTGCCTTTGTCATTAACCTTACGTGCTCCCAGATTTAATTAAGAGCTAAGCACAGTGAGACTACCAAAATAGAAGGCAGAATCCTGTCTTTACGCCTTATAATAAATCTCTCGCTGCAAATCTAATAGTGGAAGGCTAGCTGTGGAAAATTGAATCTCGGCCGATATTAACCTGGAGAGGAAATTGTTCTCATGAAATATTGTGTTAACTCCTGTAAAGGGCTGACATAGTGACCACATTTACTAGATACTTCATTGTGTGGGGATGGTATGGCGTGGGGCCTTATGAGGACTCCTGTGTCTCACAGGCTGATCTTGCTCTTCTGCCTGATGACTTTTCAGCTATGTTTTTGTGTGATTTTGGTGTTCAGATTAAAACTGTGCAACAGAGTCTGCTCCAGCTCCTATAGGAGTTGCTGAATTTGGCTCTGCTTGAGAAATCCTTTGTAGGAAGATTCCCAGTGTGAGATAGCTGCACTGAGCAATAGCCCAGCACAAATTTACGTGCCTGTTGTGAATCATGCAGAAGGCTGAGATGGAAGCCTACAGACAGAGTAGTCTAGAAGATGCTCATGTATCACCATTCCTCTGGTCTCCAGCCAGCTGGTGCTCTCCTACTGTGCTCATTTGTAAGATTTTGTAACTTTTTTTATTTAACAAGTTGAATTTTAAAGATATACAAGGTGAAAGTTTAACTTTTATAATAGTGACTGAAAGCATATCTTACCTGGATTCCTTTCTTGATGAGGGTTCTTCAACTCCTCGTGTATTCAGTGTACACTAGTAATTCTGGATGCCATTGGCATCCATAAAACTTTTAATCAGACACCTCATGTCTTGTTCTTTTTCTACTCTTTCTCCTTGCCCACTATGGTTTATCAACTGGTTTTGTGTTTAAACACATAGAATCATAGAATGTATTGGGTTGGAAGGGACCTCCAAAGGTGATTTAGTCCAACCCCTCTACAAAAAGCAGACTCTTTTTGAAGAATCCCTAGTCCCGTCTGTGGTGAATATGGACAAAAGTAAGGTGTGAGGGATCGATAGTACAGCTGAGAAAGCTCTTAACAAGTTTGTTGAAGTTTAGAGAATTGGACACAATATTTGTTTCACAGAGAGGGATTTAATAAAATATAGAAGGCCCCATTCTTTCTTCTGACCATCCTTCCTGGAAGGTGTTGACTAGACTAACCAGGCAAGATTGTCTAAACATTTTAAATGTTGAATTTGCAATATATGACAGTACCCCATGCAAGTACAATGGCACAAAGAAACAAAGTAAACACAACAGCTGTATCCTCTTGCTGCTTTGATAAAAGGAGATTGTCCCAAACTTTAAGTCCTGTATCTAGTTGTCTGCTGTCATCTGTTGATCAGCTCTGAGATGAAATGAACCAATAGATTTAATTAATATGCTAATGGGCCAAACCAAAAACAAAATAAGGAGGTTCAAAACCATTTATGAAAGTTGCAGGTGACACGAAAATCTAGCTTGATTTGGGGACAAACCACAATGCACATTGAATGCACACAACACAAAAAAACTCACACAAAGACATACTGGGATAAAGCTTACATAACTGGGTCGAGCTGCTACCTCCATCCCCTCAAAAGGGAAAAGTTTCCAGTTTTGGCCTTGTGGAAATGTGGAGTCCATTCATGGAATAATGTAATCATTCAGGTTGGAAAGGACCTTGGGAATCATCGAGTCCAATCACCAACCCTATTCTATAAGTTCAGTCCTAAACCAGATCCCCCAACACTACATATAAGCGACATTTAAACACATCCAGGAATGGTGTCTCAACCACCACCTTGGGCAGCCCATTCCAGTGCCTGACCACTCTCTCTGTGAACAGTTTTTTTCCTGATGTCTAACTAAAACATGCTTTTTTGAAGCTTGAAGGCATTCCCTCTGGTTCTGTCACTAATTACCTGTGAGGAGACACCAGCACCAACATCGCCACTATGTCTCTCCAGATAATTGTAGAAAGCAATGAGGTCTCCCCTTAGCCTCTTCTTCCTCAAAATAAACAGCCCCAACAAATTCAGTTTGTGCAGATATTCCTCAGACTTAGCGGTTGGTTTTAAGGTCTAGTTCTCTGTTCTGTGGAAATGGAAAGCCTCTCCATTCCAGCAAACAATGGATTTCAGGCAAAATGTTCCCTCTACTGATCTCTGGGGTTCCTCGCTCTCTCTCCATCCATCATGTTCCCAGGGTAAGATGGCTGCTGTGCTCACTTCAGTGCTATGTGTCTCTCTCCAGACAAAGATGAGAAATCAAGTAAAGGAGGAGCTGGAAACAGAATGCTCCAAACCATTCATACCAGTTCACAGAGTCAGAAAAATTTCACAAGTTGCCACAACTCCCCATCCCCTCAGGCCAAGAAACCCACCAAACTGAAACTACAATATTCATCAGAGAATCTTTTTCTCCTCTCGGGCTAAAACCCTCACATATGCTACTTGTAGAGTGCAAGAAACATGACAGTTTCTTGTAGAGTGGCGTGGGCTTTGGTGCTACAGCTCAGAAGAGGAAGCATAAAGTGGCCATGGGCAACACATCAGTAGAATATTGTGGTCCCATACTTGGGAACTGTTTGTGGGAAGTGTTGTACCCTGTTGTGTGCTGCTGTACCACTCTGTGTGGCCTGACCTCCCTTCTGCCTTCTCAGAGGAGACAGAACTACTACTGTGCAGGACTGCACGGTTTTCTTAAAGATGGATCATACAGAGACAGACATGAAACTTCACCAAGGATGAGCACGGACTACTACCACAATTCTCAAATATTTTATCGTGTATATTTAAATAGGCAAGAGGGCAGACAAGCAACAACATGCACCTTCCACTGTGCCTGAGGAAGATACTTTCCGAACACCAGAGGAAAGTTCAGGGAAATATTTACTCTCAGTAATTATATTCTGGCTTTCTGTGCTGGGTAATTTCAGCCTGTGCAGCTGCCTTCATCTCTGCAAGGAGTGTAGCAATAAAAATCTCTCAGCTTGATTCTAGTTCTACCTCTGTTTTTGCTCTATGGTATGTATTTTACATACAGGATCTTAGTTTTTCTGACACACAAGCCACAAAGAAGTATGCAAACCTGATCAATAATCTCTCTGCTCGCACAGGAGGAGAAGAAAAATGTGTTCCTTCTGCTCATGCTAGCAGTGAGACCATCCTCTGCATTTTCAGTAAGTAAACTGCTGCTTCTGAACAGTGTTATGAGAAAGGAAAGGTCCTTCTGCTAAGGGCTGTCAGCAGCTGTACCTTAAGGTTATTGGAGAAAGTGTTTCAGAAAGATCTCGTGCTTTCAGTTCTAGAAAGTGTTTCTGAAATGTCTCGTACATTCAGTTCATCAGGCCTGCCCATCATAAAGGGTTTACAGTGACAATTCATTAACAAAATTCTCATAGTGCCTTTGGCTCTAGAGGTGTTACCAGCAAGGCAGTAACGCTTGTATCCTGCTTCAGAAAGTCATTTGAAGTAAAAAAGAAGGAAGCTTTGGTGGGTGGGGTTTTGTCTTTTCTTAGTGGTGTGGCTTAGACCACAGAATCATAGAATCATTACGGATTGGAAGGGACCTCGAAAGGTCATCTAGTCCAATCCCCCTGCCACAGCAGGATCACCTAGACCAAGTCATACAGTCAGTCTTGACTGAGGGAACTAATCTTTTATGTTAAGCCGATTTGATCTTGTTAGACACACAGCTGCAAGGAACCAGATCCTTTCTGAGAGAGAAGCATCTTTCTGAAGTAAATGCAGCTTGAGAAAATGTATTCTGAGTTTAACTTCAATTATAATAATGAGTTGGCTATGTGTGGCAAAAGGTGACCTGCTAAGTACTGTGGAAGCATTTAGCAAAGGAAGATGTGATATGTCTGTTAGATGTAAAGGAGTACAGAAGGGGGTGAAAAAAGTGGTAATTATCACCTGGAGTAAGAGGGTTTTTTTGGGAGAAGTGAGAAATTTGGAATATGACATGAAAATTAATGAGTACATAATTTTTAATTTCTACTACAATTATGAATTTATGTTCCCAGATTTAGTACTTGCAAATGCTTTCTATGCCTTCTTTGAAGACAAGGGATGAGAGGCCAGAAATTAAGCAGAGGTCCTTAGACGTCACAGATTTCCTACCTTACAGATGGAAATAAGCTGAAATAAAATCTTGCTACCTCATATCTAATAGAAGTTGTTAGAAGAAGCAGAAGCAGAATATCATACATTCGGTTCATCTGTTCAATGGTTCATTCAGTTCACCAGTTCAACCTGGTGACATTTTGGAAGCTAAACGACTGAACTCTGCATCTGGGAATACTCTTTAGCATTAGACTCTGTCCCCTCCCTGGAGACTCTTCTCAAGGCCATGCTGATTGAAGTGAGGGGGTTTACCTTCATCACAACTTAACTTCAATTTCCCTGACATGCTGGATCTGACCAAGCTATGAGGAAGCAGGAAGTTACAGCGGCACTGAGGCATTCTGCTGTGGTAAATCATGGAATCAAAAAATCATTAAATCTCCTCCTTGTTTTTCTGGGAGGGAACACATAGAATCATAGAATCATAGAATCATTAAGGATTGGAAGGGACCTCAAAGATCATCTAGTCCAATCCCCCGCAACAGCAGGATCTCCTAAACCAAGTCACACAGGAACCTGTCCAGTTGGGTCTTGAATATCTCCAGTGAGGGAGACTCCACAACCAAGCTGGGCAGCCTGTTCCAGTGCTCCGTCACCCTCACCATGAAGAAGTTCTTTCTCAGGTTGATGTGGAACCTCCTATGTTCCAGCTTACAACCACGATGTCTCGTGAAAGGTGGTCCTGCCCAGTTCTTGCAGTTGGAACTAGACGATCTGTGAGGTCAGCTCCAACATAAAGTATCCTATGATTCTATGCTAAGTTCCATACGAGCTTGCTAAGGCAAGTAAGTTAAAAATGTAGAAGAGATAGTCAGCTCATGAGAGCTGAAGCTTGGCAGCTCAAGTATTCTACACAAGGTGTGATGAGTTAGGTCTCATGACGAGGCTACATACAAAACAGTAATGGAGCTGCTAGTACAGCTCTGGAAAAGCAGAATGCTTACATACTCAGAGAAAAGAAGGGAAGAGCAGGATGAGGCTGAGAAAAAAAGCAAGGAATACTGAAGAGTGGGAAAATGAATTGGAGAACTGCTTGCTGTTCTACACCATTCTCCACTTCTTTAGATCTTCACATGAGATAGTGCTGCAGTTGAGACTGAACAATGCTTGATGCAAGCGTCGTTTATTAAGCATACAAGAGTCCTTTATATATGATTCGATACATGGTTTAACAGAATAGTGATAGTTAACAGTTTCTTTAAACATTACTTGATTTATGCTGATTGGTGGCTATTATCATTGCTACAAGGTAAGCAAGCTACATAACTAAGCACCTGTGACCCAGAACGGTCCCTGCACATTTATCTTGTTTTCGGTTTCTGCTGTTTCTTGACCCACACCCAGAGTCTCATATGTTTTGTCTCTGTGGCTGGCTTAAGGGTTTACTCTCATCTTATCAGGACACAGCTTGATCTTCACCAGACACAACTTGACTTCATAGGATCATAGGATCATAGGATGTTAGGGGTTGGAAGGGACCCAAGAGATCATCGAGTCCAACCCCCCTGCTGGAGCAGGACAAAACTATCTAACACAGATCACAGAGGAACGCATCCAGGCGGGCCTTGAAAGTCCCCAGAGAAGGAGACTCCACAACCTCCCTGGGAAGTCTGTTCCAGTGACTCTGTGACTTGTTTATGTTCATGGCTTTCCACCCAGAAGCTCCAGCACATTCCCAGTGACCAGGCTCTCGGTCATCAATTTACTGGTGTTGTCCGTTCGCTCAGCCTTGTGCAGACCGTCAAGACAGCAGGCTTACTGAAAAATAATTTTAATCCATGTCACATAGCATTGAAAAGGTCCCTTCCCTGTGCCATTCTTCAATAATTCTCAGTGCCAGAAGTATAAGAACAGAGGTGCATTTCCCCACGCTGAAGAAAAAACTCTTCATTCAATGTACAGTAGTACATCTCTAGGAAATTGAGGCTCTGTCACTTTAACTGTGCTAAATATTAAATAACTAGAAAATACATATTAAATATTAAGGAGCAGTGATGCATCAGCGACAGCAGCAGTCATTTCAGTTATGGCATAAATGAGCTGCCAGTATGGCAACACATGGGTAGAATGGTCAGTCTCCTCGAGCTATACAGCAAACAGTGACCAAGGGTGGTGGGAGAGCTAAAAACAGCAGGAAAAGCACAGACTAGCACGTGTGGCTTTTATTCCAGAAGGAACTGCTAACTTAGATCCATCCTACCCACCAGATGCAAGCAACAACTGCTTCTTGGACATCTTTGGTGTCAGAAGCAGGAGAGCATGAACTTGCAAACCAGAGGCTGATCATTCTGCTAGAATACATCTGTGAACACATGAACAGGGGTAGAAAACACAGGTCTGCAGGGATTAATGTCACAGTATCACAGTATCACAGTATTATCAAGGTTGGAAGAGACCTCATAGATCATCAAGTCCAACCCGTTACCACAGAGCTCAAGGCTAGACCATGGCACCAAGTGCCACGTCCAATCCTGCCTTGAACAGCTCCAGAGTTGGCGACTCCACCACCTCCCTGGGCAGGCCATTCCAGTGGCCAATGACTCTCTCGGTGAAGAACTTTCTCCTCACCTCAAGCCTAAATTTCCCCTGGCGCAGCTTGAGGCTGTGTCCTCTTGTTCTGGTGCTGGCTGCCTGAGAGAAGAGAGCAACCTCCTCCTGGCCACAACCACCCCTCAGGTAGTTGTAGACAGCAATAAGGTCTCCCCTGAGCCTCCTCTTCTCAAGGCTAAACAATCCCAGCTCCCTCAGCCTCTCCTCATAGGGCTTGTGCTCAAGGCCCCTCACCAGCCTCGTTGCCCTTCTCTGGACACG
>VXBP01002431.1:0-37979 GCA_013400115.1 Rhinopomastus cyanomelas
CCCTTCCAACCCCTAATATCCTATGATCCTATGAAAACTCCATGGGCAAGGATGCCTTTCAACCAGACTTGGTTGCTTAAGGCCTCATCCAACCTGGCCCTGAAAACATCTAGAGAGTGGATCTACAACCTCTCTAGCCAATCTGTTCCAGAGTCTCTGCACCACTGCACTGAACAACTTCCTAAAATCTAGTCTAAACCCACTCTCCTTCAGTTTAAAACCATTTCCCTTGTACTATCACTAGATACTGCTGTGAAAAGTCCCTCATCAGGCTTCCCAGAGGTTCCCTTCAGGTGTTGGAATGCTGCTAGGAGGTCCCACTGGAGCCTTCTCCAGGGCAAACAACCTCAATTACCTCAGCTTGTCTTCATAAGAGAGGTGTTCCAGACCTCTGATCATTTTTGCAGCCCTCCTCTGGACATGTTCCAACAGGTCTACATCCTTTCTGTGTTAGGGGCTCCAGAACTGGATACAGTATCCCAGGTGAGGTCTCACTCAATCTGCTGGCCATGGTGTTTTTATACAGCCTAGGATGTGGCTGGCTGCCTAGGCTGCAACTGCACACTGGTAGACCACGTCTAGCTTTTGGTCCACTAGGACTCTCAGGTCTTTATCCATACTGCTGCTCTCAAGTGTGTTCTCTCCCAGCCTGTAGTCATATTTCTGGTTGCCCCAGCCCAGGTGCTGGAATATGCACTTGGCCCTGCTGAATCTCATGAGGTTCACCTGGGCCCACTTCTACAGTTTGTCCAGGTCCCTACAGATGGCATCCCATCCCTCTGGCATATTGACTGCACCATGCAGCTTGGTATCATCGGCAAACTTGCTGCAGGTGCTCTCAATGCTATTGTCAAGATCATTAATGAAGATACCAAACAAGATCAGACCCAGCACGGACCCCTGAGGGACACCACTTGTCACTGCTTTCCATCTGGACCACTACCCTCTGGATGCAACCATCCAGCCAGTTCCTTATCCACTGAACAGTCTACCCATCAAACCCTATCTCTCCAAGTTAGAGAGAATGTTGCTGTGGGGGCCAGAGTCAAAGTCCTTGCAGAAGTCCAGATAGATGACATCCACTGCTTTTCCCTTGTCAACTGATCTAGGAAGCCACTAGGGTAGTTAGGCAGGATTTGCGGCTGGCAAAGCCATGCTAGCTATCTTGAATCAGCTCCCTTGTACCTTAGCATTTCTTCGAGGAGAATCTAGTCCATCATTTTCCCAGGCATGGGAGGCTGACAGGTCAGTAGCTCTCAGATTCCTTCTTTCTACCCTTTTTAAAAAAACAAGTGCTGTTTCCCTTCTTTCAGTCACCAGGGACTTCAGCTGATTACCATGACTTTCCAAATATAAGGCAATGTGGCGTGGCAACTGCATCAGCCAATTTTCTCAGGACTCTGGTATGCATCTCATCGTGAACTTCATGTTCCTCAGATGGTTAAAAACCTTGTCTACACTTACTGTGGGGGGTACTTTGTCTGGTCTCCACCTTGTGGACCATTGACATGACAGCCATGAGGAAAGTGAGGAGAGCCACTGAAGACAGGCAAAAAAGTTGAGAAACTTGGCCATCTCCTAATCTGTTATTACCAGTTCACCACTGTAGTTTATCAGGTGACTGATTTCTTTAACCTTTCTTTTCTGGTTTACATACCTGCAGAAGCCCTTCTTGTTTTTCTTTATATATCTTGCCAAGTTCAGTTCCAGCTGCACCTTGGCCTCCCTGACCTCATCCCTACATTTCAATGCAGCATCCCTCTCTTCTTCTGAGGATACTTGTTGCCCAGCTATCAATAGCCAAACTCCAGCTGTAGCATTGATCCCACCAAGTTTCTGTAATTGACACTATGCTGTATCTTTCCTGTAGCACAACGGCCCCCAACATCTGTTTGTTGTGCATGCTGTGTGCTTTAGTATAGAGGCACTTCAGCTGGGCTGGCCATGTCACCTTCTAGATGGACAGCTTTTTATACCCACAATGTGTTTCACAGAATCACAGAATCCTTAGGGATCAGAAGGGACCTTGAAAAATCATCCAGTCCAATCCCCCTGACACAGCAGGATAACCCAGACCAAGTTGCACAGGAACATATACAGGCCGGTTTTAAACATCTCCAGTGAAGGAGACTCCACAACACCTCTGGGCAGCCTGTTCAATGCCCTATCACAATTACTGGGAAGAAGTTCCTTCTCACATTTATACAGAACATCCTATGTTCCAGCTTGCACCCACTGCCCCTTGTCCTATCACCAGATGACATTGAGAAGAGACTGGATCCATCCTACTGACAAAGATCCTTCAAATATTTACAGACGTTAATGAGGTCACCCCTCAGTCTTCTCTTCTCCAAGCCAAAGAGACCCAGTTCCCTCAGCCGCTCCTCAGAAGGGAGGTGCTCCACCTCCATCATCTTTGTTGCTCTATGCTGGACACCCTCCACCAGCTCCACACCCCTCTTGAACTGAGGGGCCCAGAACTGGACACAATATTCCAGATGTGGTTTCACTAGTGCAGAGCAGAGTGGGAGAAGAACCTCACTTGATCTGCTAAACACCCCCCTTCTGATCCACCCCAGGATGCTGTTGGCCCTCTTGGTCACAAGAGCACATTGCTGGCTCATAGTCATCCTGCTGTCCACCAGGACCCCCAGATCCCTTTCTCCTACACCGCTCTTCAACAGCTCAGTCTCCAACCTATACTGATACCTGGGGTTGTTCTTGCCCACATGCAAGACTCTACACTTACCCTTGAAATACTTCATGAAATTTCTCTGCCCAGCTCTCGCCAAATGGCAGCATAGTCTGCTGAGGTTTTGGCGACACCACCCAGCTTTGTGTCATCAGCAAACTTGCTGACAGTGTTCAAACTTCCTGAATAGGACTGGTCCCAGTACTGAATCCTTGGGGGACTCCAGTTGATACAGGCCTCCAACTAGATTCTGTCCCACTGACCACTACTCTCTGGCTTCTATCCTGCAGCCAGTTCACAAGCCACCTTACTACCTGATCATCCAGTCCACACTGCCTCAGTTTGGATCCAAAGGTGCTACACGAGACTGTGTCAAAAGTCAAGACAGACCACACCCACTGCTCTGCCATCATCTATTCACCTGGTTATGCCCTCAGAAAAGGCTATCAGGTTGGTCAAGCATGAATTTCCTTTTGTGAGACCATGCTGACTGCCCTACTGACCCTCTTGTCATTGATGGACAGCATCCAGGACAAATTGTTCCATCACCTTTCCTGGGATGGAGGTGAGGCTGACCGGTCTATAGTAACCTGGGTCCTCCTTCTTACCCTTTTTGAATATTGGAGTGACATTCGCTATCTTTGTATTCCTAGGCACCTCTCCTGATCTCCAGGATTTAGAAAAGCTGATGGAGAGCGGCTGCGCAATGACTTCCGCCATCTCCCTTAGCATGTGCAGATGCACCTCGTCAGGACCCATGGATTAATGTACATCCAGTGTGCTCAACTTATTTCTAGCCCAGTCCTCATTAACCAAGGCAGTCTCCTTTTTTGCTGTGACTTCCTCTGGAGTCTCAGCAGTCTGGGGTTTGCTATCAGGACAGCAACCAGAAGTACACCAGAGGCCTACACTGCCTCTAGTTCTAGTTTTACCTGCAACGTATTTGAAGAAGCCCTTTGTTGCCCTTGACCTCTCTTACAAAGTTTAATTCCTTGCAAAAATTGCAAGGCCTTGGCTTTCCTAGTTGCATCCCTACATTCTCTCACCAAAGNTTACTGCTTCAACCAGACCCTCCTTTTTGGAGAGTACAAGATCCATCAGTGCTCCTTTCCTAGTGGGCCCCTCCACCATTTGCATCAGGAAAATGTCACCAATGCANAAGTGGCCATCCCATCCTTCCAAGACCTATAGACTTTATTCTTCCTCTTCAGTTTGCCCAGCAGCTCCCTGTTTAACCACACAGGTCTTCTGGCTCCCCTCCTTGACTTCCTACCTGTTGAAATGCTCTTACGATGTGCTTCAAAAACGTGGTCTTTGAACATTAACCAGCTATCTTGGGCCCCNAGCAGGTCTTCCAGCAACTATCACGGTAGTTAAAATCCCCCATGAGAACGAGTGCCTGTAGCTGTGAGGCTGCTCTCAGCTGCCTGTACAAGACTTTCTCATTCTGATCTGCTGGCCTGTAACAGACATCCACGACACTGTCATCCAAGCCAGCCTGCCCCTTAATCCGTACCCGCATACTCTCAACTCTCTCTTCATCCACCCCTGGACAGAACTCAATACATTCCTGATGCTTTCTCAGGTAAAGAGCAACACCACCTTGTCTTGCTGATTTGTCCCTCCTGAAAAGAACATAGCAATCCATGACCACATTCCAGTCATGAGAGCTGCCCGACCAGGTCTCTGTAACTGTCATCAGATCATAATCACATGACTGGACACAGATTTCTAACTCCTCCTGCTTATTCCCCATGCTGCATGCATTGGTGTACAGGCATTTTAGGGAGGGACCCGAGTGCTCCGATTTCATCCTAGGACAGCAAGAGGCCACCCGTTTTTCATTAAGACCAGAGCTCTATCCTACTGGTGTGCACCCATCAACTATCCCACCCGCCTTCGAATCTAGTTTAAAGCTCTCTGAATAAGCCCCCTGCCCCTTTTTTGCCTCTGAGATAAACCTCTCCCATGTGTACCTGCAAGATGTAGTGTCTTATAGGACCAGTCATTAACAAAGAACCCAAAGCACTGCCTTTAGCACCAATTTCATAGCCAGGCTTTTAGGGACTGGTTCCTTCTATTCCAGCCTGTGTCCTCACCCCAAAATGGAAGTAATGAAAACAATACAATTTGTGCCCCAGGCTCTTTTACCAAGCATCCCAAGGCCTTGTAGTCTTTCTTCATTCCCTTCAGGCTATGGAATACAGCTTCCTCCGTACCTGTCTAGAAGATCAGCAGTGGGTAATAGTCAGCTGATCTCACCAGGTTAGGGAGCATCCCAGTGATATCCCTGATTCAGGCTCCAGGTAGATTGAGGCTTCCACATGGTAAGGGTCAACTCTGCATATTGGGCCCTCAGTCCGTTTCAGGAGCAAGTCTCCAATGACTAGGACCCTTCTCTTTTTTGTGGAGGATGTAGTCATATTACTGGAAGATTTCCTGGATTTATGCAACCTTGCTAGGACCTCCAGTATGGGTTTTCTGTCCTCTTACTAGACCGGCTGCCTTCCAGTAGGGTTTTATATCTATTACTCAGTGGTAACTGAGAAGGTGAGGCAGGCAAGGGTGCTGCTTGCCTTCTTGTCTCCACTCCACTCATACCTTCTACTTAGGCTTCTGTCCTCCATCTCAAAGGTGCGGGATACTTGGGCCCTTGTTTCTGGCTCTTATTTGGCTGTTGTTCAGACTGGCCGCTCAGTTAAGTGGACAATCTACCTGATCGCACTGTACATAGCCTGGAAAATGTGTAAGAGCGTTACATTCCTGGCAGCCTGTCACCTACACCACCTCATCTTGATCGGTAACCTCTGAGCTCCCACATCCATATGCAGTGCTGACTGTAGCCTGGTCTTCCTCTGCTGCCATGTTGTTACAAATATTTTTTTTTGCCCCCTGGCACTCTCACTGCTGTGTGCAGTCTGTGTGCGATTTCCAGTTTCACCTCCCTTAAAGAGGTCTAGGTCTCCCCCCATCATGGTGTTTCCCCAGCTAATGCCACGAGAGTACTCAAACCTCAGCGGCTGCCTCTGTTCAGGGAGCTTTGCTGTTCAGGGAACCCCCAGATCACCCAGAAACCTCAACAAAAGAGCATTCAGGGACCAGCACCCAAAGATGCTAACTTCCTGTATCCTATTGCCTCCCTGACTTCCAGACCTGCAAACCCCATCATGCATTCCCCAGGTTTGTTTGCAGTAGGCTCAGTTTTCCCTTCCCCCTTCAAATCTAGTTTAAAGCTTAGTCAATGAGGGCCGCTAAGTCATGTGAGAAGATCCTTACCCTATTTCCTGCCAGCAACTCAGTGATGTATATATGGATCCACGGTCAAAGAACCCAAAATTTTGCCAGTAGCACCAGCCCTGATGCCATTAACGTGTGAGATTCTCCAGTTTCTTCATAATTTCCTGCGGCAGGATGGAAGAGAAGATAACTTGGGCTCCTGAGTCTTTGAATAGTTTCCCCAAAACCCTAAAGTGCTCCTTTATTCCCTTTAGACTTCTTGTATCAATTCTGTCACTACCGATCTGAAAGACCAGTAGTGGCCAGTAATCAGAGGAGTGTACACTTTAGAGACCTCCTTTGTAAAGTCTCTTAGCTGAGCCCAAGGGAGGCAACATACTTTCCTATGTGTCGAGTTCAGATGACAAATAGGTCCATTCCTCTGAGAAGAGGGTCACTAATGACAACTACCTTCTCTTTTTCTTAACAGAAGATATCATACAAATAAGCCGTATTTATCTATTTAAAGACATGTATTTATCTAAATACACACACATATAATGTTTCAGGAAGGTTTTAACTGTTTGTTGTTGGTTCTTACTTTCAGCAGGCACTCTGGGCAAAAGAAATACTTGGGTACACACACATCCAACCCAAATTATTTGATAAGTTTCCCTGTTGACCTTGTTTTTTAAGAAAAGCAGGGGCACCTTTTATTTTTTGTACAGATGGTCGTAGGCTGGTGAGCTTATAGCTTAATGATGACATATAGTATCCCACATACCACTTCAGTCCTCAGTGGCACCTTGCTGCATTTCTATAGGTATCATTTGGGGTGAAAAGCCCACAAAAATCTCTATGTCTAGTCACTGTCTGACCACAAACTGAAAAGTACTTTCTCAAAACTCCAACAAAGAACTTAAGAGTCACAGAGGGCTTCTCTACTCTTTAAGTAATGGGAAACTGTGATTTTCGATCAGAACCAACAGGAATACCTACAAACACTACTATTAAAGGGTGACAGCCAGCTGAAAGCCAATTCTGGCACTGCATTTCATTGTACTGTTACTACATTTCTGACTAAACTGAAAAACTACCTTTGGGGCGTTATTTCGTCACTGTTTAAGAAGTGTGACTCCTAAGTGCACTAGGCTGCACAATGTATCGTCTTCATCTGGCCCTACAAGACAGACCGGTCTTGGCAGTTCACATTAAGATGCCTGTGTAACAGTGGTACTCTTCAGTAATAGTTATTGCACAGACCCAGTTCTGCTCTGGCAGCATCTCCACAGTTAACGCACAGGAAAACTCCAAGTACCACTACATAAGCAGCTGACACAAAGCTAGCTGGAGTTCCACTGCCTGAACTGGTCCATCACCAGCACCTTCACCTGAGAAACCTAGTATTTCCTTCTGCTGTGGTAAAGACAGGACAGTGCAGCATGAATGAAACTAGAACAAACCAGAAGGCAAATCAGTAGACTTCTCACTTAACAGCTGGCATGTTACTACATGTAGCTTAGCATGCACACAGAAGCCTGGCTGTAAGGGAACTCATATCAAATAAAACACAATGTACTGGGTCTGGCTGGGATGGTGTTAATGTTCTTCATAGTAGTTTGTATAGCTCTCCGTTTTAGATCTGTGACCAAACAATGCTGAAGAGAGCTTGCACAACGCCAAAGCCTTATGTTTCTCACTCTGCCTTACCAGTGAATACACTGGGAGTGCACAAGAAGTTGGGAAGGGGACATGATCTGACACATGATCCAAACTAACTAAACAGATATTCCATACCATATGATGTCACACTCAGCAATAAACAGGACAAGATCAAGTTTATAGAGATTATGCATTTTTTTTTTACTCAGGAACAGGCTGGGTACTGGTTCATCCTATTGAGAAGTGGTGAATGAATGTCTTCGTATTATTTGTCAGTTCTTTTTCACGTCTCTGTTGCTTATCAAACAATTCTATCTTCAGTCACAATTTTACTTGCATTTTTACTCTTCCTTTCCTCTTCTGTCTCACTAAGGGCACTACCTGAGGCTATCTCCTCTCACCCTACCACTGGTGACTTTGGAGATCAACTCCCACCTCTCTACAATGTCCCCTGACAGAGTTGCAAAGAGCAATAAAGTCTTTCTTCAACTTCCTATTCTCTAGGCTAAAACAACCCGTTTCCTCAGTCACTCCTCATAAGACCTGTTCACCAGGCCCTTCATTAGTTTCATTACCCTTCTGTGGACACACTCCAGCATCTCCCTGTCCTTCCTGTATTGAGGTGTCCAAAATTGAGCACAATACTTGAAATGAGGCCTCACCAGTGCCAAGTACAGGGAGACAACCATTTCTCTAGTCCTGCTGGCCACACTATTTCTCATGCAGGCCAGGATGCTGTTAGCCTTCTTGGCCACTTGGGCACACTGTTGGCTCATTACCAGCCAGTGGTCAATCAGCATCCCCAGGTCCTTTTCCACTGAGCATTTCTACAAACATTCTTCCTTAAGTCTGTAGCATTGCTACAGTAGGACTCAGCACCTGGTCTTGTAAAACCTCATACAACTGATGTGGGCCCGTCAAGTCCCTCTGCAGGGCTTTCCTACCCTCAAGCAGATCAAAACACCTACACAATTTGGTGTCATTTGCAAACTTGCTGCGGGTGCTCTCAACTCCCTCATTCAGATCATTGATATAGATGTTAAACAAGACTGGCCCCAATACTGAGCCCTGGGGAATATAATTTGTGACCGGCGACTAACTCAATGTAACTCCAGTCAACACAATTCTCTGGGCTCAGACATGGAGCCAGGTTTTTACTCAGCAGAGTCCACTTGTCTAAGGCATGAGCCACCTGCTTTTGTAGGAGAATCTATGGGAGACTGTGTCAAAGGCTTTGCTGAAGTCCAGATACACAACATTCACAGCCTTTCCCTCGTGCACTGGGCAGGTCACCTGGTCACAGAAACAGGTAAGGCTGGTCAAGCAAGACCTGCCCTTGATAAACCCCATGCTGGCTGGCCCTGATCCCCCGGCTGTCCTGCACTTGCTGTGCAAGCATGCTCACAATGAGCCACCTCATTATCTTCCTCTGTACTGAGGTCAGGCTGACAGGTCTGTAGATAGTCAGGTCATACTTCTTCCCCTTCTTTTGAATGAGCATCACATTAGCAGTCTCCAGTCATTTGGGACTTACCCTGTCAGCCAAGCGCATTGCTAAGTGATGGAGAGTGCCTTCACAAGCTTGTCCACTAGCTCCCTCAGCACTCTTGGACAGCTTCCATCTGGCACCATAGACTTGAGTGTCCAGGCAGTGTAATAAGCCATAAACTACTTCCTCTTGGATTATGGACAGTGTAGCCTGCTTTCCATCAATGCTTTCCAGCCCAGGAATCTGAATACCCTGAGGATAACTGGACTGATCATTAAAGACTGAGACAAAGAAAGTATTAGGTATCTCAGTCATGTCATCTCAGTCATGTCCTCATTGTTGCTGATAACACTGCCCTCTATATCAAGTAAAGGGTGGAGATTCTCCCTGACTCTTTACGCTCTTCATGTATTTGTAATAGCATTTCTTGTTACTCTTCAGTACAGTGGATAGACAGGGTTCTAATCTGCCTTTCTGATTCCTCTGTGCATGCAACTCAAGCAGCATACAGGGATCTAACTAGGGAATGCAGAGAGGAAACCAGATTCCAGCTTTTTCAGGTGACCAATTATGTAAGATGAGCAAAGAGCCTTTCCCCACCATCTACTGGACCGAGACTGAATCTTTTAAAAATGTTATCCTCCAAAATAGTGGAGATCAAAACACAGTTTCTGAAGGGACAATCAGGGACTATGTTAAAGTAGCAGCATAGCTTCCTAGATGATCTGAATAGTTAGTGCTTCATCACACTGAACTTTTATTTTCCTCTGTGTTCTTATCAAAGGCAGCAAACTTCAGAATCCCAGGACCAACATAAACTCTTCCAACTCTGAAACTGGCCTTTCTCAATGCCTGCTCAGCATTCTTCTTACCTACAATATTAAACACTTTCAGTAAATACATGCTGAAACATTCCTCAATTATACTCTAAGTTATTTCACTAAGTAGTCCCCAGACACTGCCTACAGAGTTGCTCATGCTTACAGCTCTAAGCCTGTAGTCCCTGCATCTTGTTCACTGATGCATCACATTGACCCCACATGCTTAACACTTATCTTTAGCAATAATAAGATAAAAAGGCATGCAGGATCATGATACTGATGGGAATGACAAAATTCCCAGAAAACTGTTTCACGGACTGTCTTCAGAACTCTGAAGAAACTCTTGTGTTTTAAAAACACTGATAAAGGATATCGTTCTTCAGAAGCACTACCAAAGTAAGCTTTTTTTGTTAATGTGACTTCAGAGTGATAAGATCAATGCCTCATACACATAAGACGGTCACTATCGTATTGCAAAATGTTTCTATACTTTATCTCTGAGAAAAATATTTGTGTCCTTGTTCACCTCACTTTCATAACCACAGAGCACATTCAATCCTCCTTTGAATATACCAAATGACATCCTCTGACACTATGCAGCAAGCAAAATTACAGACCATGCTGCATATAAACTAGTCCAGGGAAATGTCTGAAAACAGATAAACAACAAACCCCTCTACTAATTCTCACGTCTCCAACCAGAAGTCAGTTTTTGCATAATTTACAGCCTTTCTCCCCTCCCCTCCCTGACACAGATGCATTGCAAAAGAATATTGTCATTAAGTTGCAAAGCTTTCTGGAAACTGCTCAACACTGTAAACAGAGTTATTATTCACAGATATCACAAGTACAGACATGACTTATTTGCCTGCTATGCACACTCCTAAAATTAATTCAGTTTGGTGCAGCTGAAATAGATAGTTTATATTTTTAAAACAAAACCACCTATTAAGTAGAACTTTTCATAGCTCAGAAGTCACAGGCACATCAGTTCTTAGATTCTCAAACAGCGCTCCTTCAAAAGGACAAAAAATGTTTAAGCAGTCAGCAGCTTCTAAGGCCAAAGAAAGCTATGAAATCCTAAGAACAGCACAAGCTATGAAGCAGCAGTGATGCAACAGACAAATACAGCAACAGCTGAAAACTTGTTTATCTAAAAAAAGGTAGTTTTCTACTTTACCTTAGGTGTTAAATCAGATCTCTCTTGAAGCTTATATGTCTTGGAGAAAAGGAGTCTGATTATCCATAGAATTAGGATTCCTTCCAAAACAAGATGGTAAGCAGGAGCCTGAAAATAAACCCACAAAAATCAGTCTTCGTAGAATTCTATCTCGATCAGCTTAAACACATGAAATACTTTTCTCTCTACTAGTACACTCAGAAAGAGACTCAGAAACTGATCCTCACTGATTTCTCAATCAGTAATAATTAGAACAGAGTTGATCCACACTAAAAGTTAGTCTCTATGAGTGCTTAGAAAGGGAGAAAAGTCAGTTTCCTTTGACAGCAAACATTGTTTAAAGTACATTTAGAGTTATGACACATAGCTTAACTAACGAGTTTATCTATTCTATTTCAGAAAAGCTCTTCTCTACATTGAGAATGTCTCATATTTTTACAAGACTGATTTATCACTTGCAGATTACTTTGCAGTTTGCCAAATGTACTATGAGCACATACGTACACCATGACATCTGAAGAACATGTAATATAGTAGAAGTCCACCCAAACTACTCCTCTACGCTATTCACTGCCTACAATTACCCTGAACTCAGAGTGCTAGACTGTACTACCAACTCCATAGCTAAGCACACCTGCAGCTGTACTGAGAAAACTTAGTATAAATGCTTCAAAGAAATGGAGGGAAACAGAGTGCGATACCGTAACTCCACTGATCGTTAGGACTTCCTTTTTAACATCATAAAACAAAGCCTGGGTACAAACATGCCATAATTCTTTTCAGGAGATAACTCAAGCATAAGCATTAAAATAGTATTTCTTCCTTTACAGACCCCACAGACTGCTTTGGGTTGGAAGGGATCTTTAAGCATCATCCAAGCCCGACTACCCCAATATCTGCAACTGCAGCAGGCAGCCCTGAGCATCATACAGCCTGACCTTGAATGTCTCCTGGGATGGGCCTCCACCACCTCCCGGGGCACCTGTTTCAGCCATCCACCACCCTCAAGAAATTGGATACTTTTTTCCCAATACCCAATTGAAATCTACCCTGTTAAGTTTAAAACCACTACCCCCAGTTGTCCTGTCACATCAGGCCTTGCTAAAAAGTCTACCGTCTTCTTTCTTGTAGGCTCCCCTCTCCAGAATGCTAGAAACGGTGCAGCAAGGTCTCCCCAGAGCCATCCTTTCTCCAGGTTGAACTTATAACACTTCATATTTATAAATCACATCAGTAAGTCATACTGACCTTAGACACTGACTCAATGAACACCAGGCGTCTTACTGAGGCGTAATGCTCCGGTAGACAACATAAAGGTAACTTGTGTAATACTTAAATGAAGACGCTCACGGCACCCCGCCGTTCCCATGGCTGGAGACCAACACCACCCGCTCCCCAGGTTGGACAACAGCATCCCCCCTTCCAACCCTCCCGAGAACAGCAACCCCCGCTCCCCAGCTGGAGAGCAACCCTGCCACCTCCTCAGTTGGAGAGGAGCCCCCGCCACCCCGATCGTAGGCCTGAAAACAGCCCCGCCTCACTCTCCAGCCTGATGGCGGCGGCCCGAAGAGAGCGTGGCCTCGCATGCACTGCCGAGCTCCGGCAGTCGCGACGGCGTGGCGCTGGGATCCCCTCGGCTCACACCCTTCGCTCAGTCCCGGACGCCGGGCACGCCCCACACACCTCGTAAAAAGCCTGCACCATCTCCACCAGCACCCACTGCTGACCAGCTACCACCACAGCCGCCATGACCGCTCCGCTTCCGCCTTTTCAGCCGAGCGAGCGCCGCAAGGGGCGGGCCCGGGGCCGCCAGCGAGCGCCCCTCTGCGGCCCGGCGGGGGCCGGGCAGGCGGCCCAGCCCCGTTAGCCTCGGGCAAAGTGGGCGTTGGTGACTGCTTGGCGCGGCCAAGAGGCGCTGTGGGTGCGCGGCGTGGGGAGAGGCTTTTGCAGTCTGTGGAGGGTTAGAGCTGGGCTGAGCATCAGAGGAGTGACTGAGGCTTCTTTCTTAACCTTTTGCCTTCTCAAAGGGGAAGAGAAAGGGAATAAGAGAGAGAAGCTTATGGGTAGAAAAAGAAAGCTAAAACTGCTTTAACGAAAATGGAAACAGTAAAAGGAAATTATACTAAATCAATACCGAATCCAACTCCCCTGAGAACAGTTACATCACCGTCACCAGTGATAGAGGTGCAGGGGAAGTTCCAGACTGGACTCAGCAGCAGACAGGAACTAGATGCACACAAGATTTAGCAGTGGCCTTCGTTCTCACAAGAGAAAATCTAAGCAAAAGCCTTTCTGTGCACCAGTCCTTGGTCGTAACTATAAATATCAAGCATTAACTCTTGCAGAAGCAACCACTACCTGGACAAATATGGAATTAGCTTCAGTAAGTGCAGTTAGTTACAAGAGATTGAGCTGGAAACTAAAATCTCTGAATAAATTAGTTCTAACTTAAACCAGGAGACTGAGACGGTAGTTTACAGAAGTGCCTTTTCTGGTGAAGCATGTGAAAGGGCCATGCAGCTGTGAGCGTCAGCAAACTGTTTCCTCTGGTCCATGATGGGAGTTATATGCTCTTCAGGGTTAAACAACTGAAAACAGCTGTAATCTTTAGTTAGTCAACTGTAATCTGCCTTGGTGTGCACTTCCTTACAGCATTTCAAACCCAGTTCTGTTTGTTGAACATGCTAGTGTAAATATGGCACCACTTTCTCTGTACCCACAGGCTTCTTTGTCCCCATGCTGTCCTCAGCCTGTGCTTGGCTACCTCATCACCTCTCACATACTTGCCACTCTGCACCTGTAACTGATGACTTTGTTGCTCTAAGAAACAGTCACTCCACTACTTGGTTAATGAGCTTGATAGCAAAAGCAAAACCAGAGTACAGTGGAAGTAATGAGAAGATTCAAACAATACGAGAAATTGAGCCAGCTGAAATGAGCGACCATAAAAGCTGAACAGTGTTGGGGAGACACAAAGTGTATGTATAAAGAGAGCAACGGTTAAGGACTTACAGAAATGGGCCTGAGTGTGGGCAAGTGACTGAGTCCCAGTGCCCAGCTGTATACGTCTTGAGTGACTGCCTAAACAGCAGTAGAGTGGAGAGGGATCTTGGAAAACTCCAAGTTCCGTGGCTAACTACAAGCAAACTACAAGTAAGTTATAGTTTTACAGTAGTGGATTAAAATCAGTGAACTTCACTTTCATGCTGTCTGAATTTCTTCCTAAGCTTTTGGACTTAATGATACACTGGTCAGATTGCAGGTTCTACACAGTACAGAGAAAATCGTGGTTTGAGGCTCTCTGAAAAGTGAAAACAAAGACAGTAAAGGTCTCTTTTGCTTTTCTGCTGTGTGCAGATTGTTCTATTCATTATTAAGTACTTTGTGGCCACTGCATCATGCTGGAGAGGCATCCTGGACTCTCAGGAGATGGCTGCTTCTACCAGCCTCAAAGAGTGTGTCTGGTATGCATCACAGTCCCAAACTGCCTCCATGATAATGGGCCATATTAGCTGTCTTTGTCAGTTGCCAATTTAATTAGCTCTGCTCTCAACCTCTGATTCTGACATTCGGTGTTTGACATGTATGTGTGTGATTGGGAGACTAAGAAACTGAATTGCAGCATGCTGGAGAAGTTTTTCCAGCTTGAAAGCCCTTGAGGTTTGTAACTAACCAATAATTCTGGCAATGAATTTGGAGTTCCTGGTCAGGATTGTCATAGGGCTGATTCTCATAATAATGACCCTATCCTATGCTAATTGCTTAAGGCTGCTGTACATCAGAGAGCATAAGAGAGGGGGAGGTGAAGGAAAAAGTCCTTTGCAATGACAGTTTATGGCTGGGAAGAAATGGGAGAGAACATCTTGAGCTAAGCTGTCTGCA
The DNA here is from genome assembly GCA_013400115.1 of Rhinopomastus cyanomelas. Lineage (NCBI taxonomy): Eukaryota > Metazoa > Chordata > Aves > Bucerotiformes > Rhinopomastidae > Rhinopomastus > Rhinopomastus cyanomelas. The sequence continues at coordinate 14,943 of VXBP01002431.1, forward strand.
TTTGTTCCCTAGTCAATCCAGAGCAGAAAAGTGGGGCTTGGCATGACTATCAGGAATTTTATTTTTTCTATCACAGAGGTAGCTATTGTCAGTTATCTTTGGTCCTCTTTGCTCCATTAGTCCTTCCTCTGGCTTTTTCATTCATATTAAGTATGATAAAGTAGGAGCTGGAAGCAGATGTGAGGGAATTATATCCACCCTCCTTCTGGCAGTGGTTTCTGCCATCCTACTTGTCTTACTTGTGTTGGAGATATGCACATGGAAGAGATGGTAGGAAAAAATATGTGCAAAGTGGTGGGAACAGGTCCTGTAAGTCATTCAATTCCCCCACCTTCTCTAACTACAGATACATAGAGAGGAGAGGCTGATGGAGGAGAAGATTCACAACATAAGTGAGTCTTTGCAACCATTCTCACAAGTGGTGAAAGCTTAGCATATATTGCTGTGGTTTTACTGTGACTAGTTGTAACTTGTCTCTGTGGCTACCCTAAAAAAAATAATCAGGTAACTAGATAAAGCATTGGGAAAGCAATCCTGTGCAGCAAGAATAGGAAGATGACACTGTTAGTGTATTTTAGGTTTTGTTTTCTTGAAACCTGATGCTCAACCAAGATGATATAGGCAGCAAGTACAGAAAATATCTAAAGTCAGCTGGATACACAACATTAAGCCCAAAAATCATGTCTCAACTTACAGTGGGAAGCAGAAAGTTGTTGCAAGAGTACAGAGTATAGTGCAAGTACCAAGAATACCAAGTTATTTGATTTGCCTGCTGTAGGGAGGAGTAATTGTTCACAAAACAAGATGACCATGGGGTAAATTTAGTGCTACCTCAAGCCATGCATCACTGCATCTTGCAAAAATGCTTAATCCTATAGTGAATTAGCTCTGGTTTAACTTCACCAGCCGAAACTGGTCTTAGATTTGCCCAACAAACACTTGGACATTGGAACCTTTGACACAAGCTTTGTGTAGGAGCAAGGTCAGAGCATAACAGCATTCTAGTTGTCCCAAACTGTACCACGGCACCCTGAACAACTGTAGCAACAAAGTGGTTTAAAGTGACAATGTTTTCCAGGCATACAGCGTGGACCAAATTTGACCTCAGTGGAGTTATGAGTATTGTTACTCTCTAAGAGTGGCCAGAGTGCTCTTTTTAAAGCATGTTCAGACAAACGTGGATCTTTGGAACAAGAAGCTAATTTATACACAGAGACGGTTGAAGGCACAGCATCCCATCTCTGGCTATTCCCCAAGTGGTCTTGGCAGCACTGGTCTAAGAGCCTAAATTTCCAGTATATGACAGAGGTACGTCTTTTAAAATGAAATGGACAACAGATAGACTCAGCTCTGTAATGACTGAAGAAAACTTGTATTAGAAGCTTGTGAAAACCAGTCAGCTAGGCTGCTAAGACTACTAACAGAACATTGCTTGCTCTACAAAGAGCCAGTTACTCATGTAGTGTTGCAGTGTTGCTGCTGCAGAGCTAGATTTTGTGTCCTCTGTGGTCAAATCCCTCATATCTCTTGCCTCAAGACTTCAGACACGCTCAGGTAAAAGATAGGAAGCTGAAAGCTTCCTGCTGAGCTGGTTGCCTGTACTTCAAAAAGAAAAGGATAGGTGGCTCACTTGTTTCTCTCATAGAATCATAGAATCACCAGGGATTAGACCTCAAAAGATCATCCAGTCCAATCCCCCTGATGCAGCAGGATCACCTAGACCAAGTCACACAGGAACTCATCCAGTTGTGTCTTGAATATCTCCAGTGAGGGACTCTCCACAAGCCCCCTGGGCAGCCTGTTCCAGTGCTCCGTCACCCTCACCGTGAAAAGGTTCCTTCTCAGGTTGATGTGGAACCTCCTATGTTCCAGCTTACAACCATTGCCCCTTGTCCTATCACTACATGACACCGAGAACAGCCCAGTTCCATCCTCCTGACACCCACCCTTCAAATATTTGTAGACATTAATGAGGTCACCCTTCAGTCTCCTCTTCTCCAAGATAAAGAGACCCAGCTCCCTCAGACTCTCCTCAGAAGAGAGGTGTTCCNTTTTCAGCCCAGCTCTCCAGCCTGTCCAGATCTCGCTGAATGGCAGCACAGTCTGCTGGGGTGTCGGTGACACCATCCAGCTTTATGTCGTCAGCAAACTTGCTGACAGTGCATGCCAATCCCTCATCCAAGTCATCAATTGAACAGGACCGGTCCCAGCACCGATCCCTGGGGCACTCCACTAGATACAGGCCTCCAACTAGACTCTGTCCCATTGACCACCGCTCTCTGAATGGTTTGAAAGAACTTTGTTATTTCTGCATATGTATTCTGTACATTTCTACACAAAGCAATTCTTGGAGAGTGGTGTAAATTTCTGTCACTCTACTGAAGTAGCTCTAGCAGCTAACAGTGACTGAATGCTGTAATTGACTTAATGGTATTACTCCTGCTCCCACTTGCTTATCAGAGCTGTAGTGTTCTAGCATCCAAAGCTGTGAATTTAAGCTGACTTAGTGTGTGATCAGAAATGAATTCTTCTACTCTCAGCAGTGTAGGGTCAAGTACAAAACACAAATTCCAGAACTTTCCAATTATTTTACTTGCTTTCTCATTTAAAGCTCTAACCTGCCAAAATCAGGGTCTGAGAACACTGTTTTGGTGCCCAACTACAAAATTAAGTTCTGTGTTGTATAAGAAATTTTTTAAGAAAAAAGACAATAAATCCTAGTTGAGGGTCTCCTATGGATTGACTCATTATTTTTGAGGTAAATTGGCAAAGTTAACAAAAAATAATAATCCAAATTTTCTCTGTCTGAAAGCTCAAAGTAAAAACTGAATTGTGATAAACAGAATAATGATGTTTTCTCTTGATCCTTCTGCCTTACATTTACAAAAACAGACCTTTGTGGAAGAGAAGTTTAAAAACTATTCTGTTCAGCAGATGAAAACTGTTCATATGATTTTGCAAGTGCCAACCATTTTTTACAAATGCAAGTTATGGGCAGAAGGGAGCAACTGCTGCCAGCAAGAGGAAATGCACTGAAGCCACTTAACATCAGAGTCCATGCAATAGTGTAAAAGCTGGACCCACTTGCAGCAACACTTGCAAGTGGACACACTGTTTGGGACTACTCAATTGCCAGGACAGGTTCTCCAAACCCTCGCTGCACTCGAGACTTCTATGATTGTGGTTCTGGGTAATTTTAACTTATTAAAGTGTAATGTATATTTCTTAATATACATTACAAGTAAACATACATTGCAAGTGGTAATGTACATTTCTTAATCACTATAGGTAACCTTATGTGGTAAGGATTAGGTGCATTACCCCGCTTGTTCTCTTTGCTGCTCAAAACTGGAGTACAACGGGCTTGTATTTTTAGTAAATGCAGTACTCCATTTTTCTATTACCTTGAAACAGTAAAATAAGTTTACTCATGTGTCCTTTCTGTTGGCCCCCTCAGTTGGCAAAACACTTTTGACTCCCCAGCGTAACATATTGACAGTGTATTTGTTATTACCATTATAACCGCATTTCATGAGCAGTACCAATGAAAATATTGTGGCTGTAATATACTGTTTAATCTTAGCTAGCAGCTAAAGTGCAGAGAAGGGTAATCACAGGGATTAGGAAAATTGTGAAAATTATACCAGGGCTTTGAGCTATATGTTCTGGCTTTTTTTAATTCTTAAAACAAAGAACCACATAAAGAGAGCAGAAAGTGGTGTAGAATGTTCATGACACCGGTTTCACCTTTTTGCAACATGTTGCTCAGGTTACATGGCAACTGTGATTAAGTGTGTTTCCGGTACAAGATGAGTCATTAATAAGAGAAAGAAGTTGCCTACCCTAAAAAACTATGCTAACATAGACAGTGTATAGATATTTTTAACTTTGATACTGCTCAGAACTTGAGCACATCATTGCTTGATGCCTAGCTGTCCTAGTTTAAATTTTCCAGGGTCTTCAGACATTAAAAAATGGGGACAAATTTATAGGGGAGTAAAACCAAGTTTTGTTTAATAAAAACAAGAAAACTTAGAAAGAAAAGAGAGGGAAAAAAAACCCTGCAATGCCACTAACAGCTCTGATCAGCTAGCTACGTGTTGTAAACAGTCTGCACAACTGAAACAAACTAGCCTTTCCCTCCCACACACGGTATCACACACAGAGTATTACCAAGGCTGGAAGAGACCTCATAGATCATCAAGTCCAGCCTGTCACCACAGAGCTCAAGGCTAGACCATGGCACCAAGTGCCACGTCCAATCCTGCCTTGAACAACTCCAGAGTTGGCGACTCCACCACCTCCCTGAGCAGGCCATTCCAGTGGCCAATGACTCTCTCAGTGAAGAACTTTCTCCTCCCCTCAAGCCTAAATTTCCCCTGGCGCAGCTTGAGGCTGTGTCCTCTTGTTCTGGTGCTGGCTGCCTGAGAGAAGAGAGCAACCTCCTCCTGGCCACAACCACCCCTCAGGTAGTTGGAGACAGCAATAAGGTCTCCCCTGAGCCTCCTCTTCTCAAGGCTAAACAATCGCAGCTCCCTCAGCCTCTCCTCATAGGGCTTGTGCTCCAGGCCTCTCACCAGCCTCATTGCCCTCCGCTGGACACGCTCAAGCACCTCAATGTCCTTCCTAAATTGAGGGGCCCAGAACTGGACACAGTACTCAAGGTGCGGCCTAACCAGTGCAGAGTACAGGGGCAGAATGACCTCCCTGCTCCTGCTGGCCACACCATTCCTGATGCAGGCCAGGATGCCATTGGCCCTCTTGGCCACCTGGGCACACTGCTGGCTCATGTTCAGGCGGGTATCAATCAGCACCCCCAGGTCCCTTTCTGTTTGGCTGCTCTCCAGCCACTCCGACCCCAGCCTGTAGCTCTGCATGGGATTGTTGTGGCCAAAGTGCAGCACCCGGCACTTGGACTTATTGAACGCCATCCCGTTGGACTCTGCCCAACTGTCCAGGCGGTCAAGGTCCCGCTGCAGAGCCCTTCTGCCCTCCAACTCAGACACATCTGCCCCCAGCTTTGTATCATCTGCAAACTTGCTGATGACTGACTCAATGCCCTCATCCAGATCATCTATGAAAATGTTAAAGAGGATGGGGCCCAGCACTGATCCCTGAGGGACACCACTAGTGACCGGCCGCCAGCTGGATGTGGCACCATTCACCACCACTCTCTGGGCTCGGCCCTCCAGCCAGTTCCTAACCCAGCACAGAGTGTTGCCGTCCAAGCCGTGGGCTGACAGCTTAGCCAGCAGTTTGCTGTGGGGGACAGTGTCAAAGGCCTTGCTGAAGTCCAGATAGACCACATCCACAGGCCTCCCCACATCCACCAAGCGGGTCACCTGATCATAGAAGGAGAGCAGGTTGGAGAGGCAGGATCTGCCCTTCCTGAACCCATGTTGGCTGGACCTGAGCCCTTGGCCATCCCTCAGGTGTGCAGTTACTGCCCCCAAGATAACCTGCTCCATCAGTTTCCCTGGCACTGAGGTCAGGCTGACAGGCCTGTAGTTCCCAGGATCCTCCAGCCGACCCTTCTTGTGGATGGGGATCAGGTTGGCCAGTTTCCAGTCACCTGGGACCTCTCCGGTGAGCCAGGACTGGTGGAAAATGATGGAGAGCGGCTCGGCCTTTTACCCTTGCTATCCACCTGCTGCGCAAAAGCAGGATAAAGAAAAGAAAAAGAAAATACAACAAAGACAGTAAAGACAAGGTTATAGAGGAGAGGAAAAGGGAGACAAGGTTTTCACTCAGCTCCTGAGTTCACAAGCTGTAAGCCAAGCTGCTAGCCAAGAGAAGCCAGAAACTCACCAGCAAAAAGTAGCTCCTTATATGCCATGGAATGGAATATGATTGATCCCCAAGGTGTCTGTGATGGCTGAGCTCAGTCCCCAAAATCAACCCAAGGTATTTCACCCCTATATTCTTTTCCATGTCATTTAAATTAATATTTATATCTAGAAATTAATAATAATAAGTCTACAGAAAATATATAACAGAACTATGTGAAATACATACAAGATATAACTATCTAGATGTGTATAACTATATACATAATCTGAGACACGTAGATAGGGTGACTGTAAACAATTGCTAACACAGTTAACTAAAGTTACTTACTTGGCCAGAGTTAGGTTCCCTTGGGGTACACACCATACATCACCATCTTCTTGCATCACCCATCAGGTGTGTCCAAGGCCTTGAGAAGAGAAACTCCATGAATGAGTTTGCTTTTGTTCAAGGTTGCAGAGAATCACACAGATTTCCCTAACAGATTCCTTTAATGTACAAAGGGAACTGTGTCCCTCCACTGTATACGAAAGTTTTGGGTGGGCAGAGCCAGCGCTACTGATTAATGCTTGAATGTTAACGAGCCTGATGAGTTCTTCTAGATAGTTATCCCTATTTTTAAATGTTTGCCCATCCAGTGCTTTCAAGGGTTTTAGTAAGCCATTTTGCCTTCCATTTTTTCTGGAAACTGCTGCCTGATAAGGGATATGATAAACCTATTCCGTGCCATGTTCTTCAGCCTACTTAGCTACCAAATACTTTTGAAATCCTATTGTCAGATTCAATCCTTTCTGGGGTTCCATGACACCACATTTCCTTGAGGGAAAGTGTCTGGAAAGCAGCTGGACTGAAAGAAACCCTAGTGTATGCATTCATCATTGGCTAAATATGAGTCAACAGTGTGCTCAAGTGGTCAAGAAAGCCAATGGCATCCTGTTTTGTATCAGAAGTGCAGCGGCAGGAATAAGGAAGTGACTGTCCCTTTGGACTCAGAGACCATTCCTCGAGTTACTCTGTTCAGTTTTGGGCATCTCAATACAAGAAAGACACTGAGGTGTTGGTACAGGTCTGAAGAAGGGCACAAAGCTGGTGAAGGGTCTGGAGAACAGGACTTGTGAGGAGCAGTTGAGGGAGCTGGACCTGCTTAGTCTGAAGAGAATAAGGCTGGCAGGAAACCTTATTGCTGTCTACAACTGCGTTAATGAGATTGTAGAGAAGTAGGTATTGATCTCTTCTTACAAGTAAGGAGTGATAGGACCAGATGAAACTGTCTCCAGTAGCACCAGGGGAGGTTTAGATTAGCCTTTAGGAAAAAGTTGTTTTTTGAAAGGGTCATCAGGCATTGGATAAGGCTGCCCAGGGCTGTTGTTGAATGGCTATCCCTGGGTGTGTCTAAAAGTCATGTAGATATATGATTCAAGCGCATGGTTTTTTGGTTGGCTTGGTACAGTTATTGGTGGGACTCCATGATTTTCAGAGTCTTTTCCAATCTGAAAAATTCTATGATTCTAGGTACTGCAGTGCTTATTGACTGTGTGACATTATTCAGGACATGACAGCCTGCAGTCTTCCATCCTTCCACATCAGCCTTCTGCACCAACCATATTGGAATGTTGAAGGGCAAGTAAGCCTTGCTGATGACTTTTTGTCTCTCAGATTGACAAAGTAGGCTCTGTTGGCTCTGTACTGTGACAATTTGCTGTGATGGATGCTATCAGCATTTCTTGATCACCCACCTTCATTAGACCTATAACTGAAGGGTTATATGAATGTTTAGGATGGGCAGATGACTGCTTAATTTTATCAGTTTCAAATGTTAAAAGTTTTGATCAGTTTCGATGTTTAAAATCCACTCTTTGGAGGAAGTTGATTCCAAGGATGCAGGGTGTGTCTGGACCAGTTACTACTGGCTGTGTCTCCCAGCTATCCCCCATGAGGCTCACCTTAGCCTCCAGTAGTGTCAATTATTGACACCCTTCAGTTACTCTGATGAACATTATGGATTCATTTCCTTCATGGTTTGATGGTAGTAAGGTGCACTGTGCACCTGCATCTACAAAGGCCCGGTCCTGAGGGGCTCTGATGTATCCCACCACCAATTCCATACTGGCCAGTACTGGCTGGAGGCAGGGCTCCTTTAATATTGTGCGTGGTAAGGAACTGGATGTGGATGACCTGTGTCTACAACAGGAAGGATTAGCTGGACAGATAAACCCAAAAATTACATAGAGAGGCCAGTAGAATGAAGTTGCATACCTTATTAGTACAGCCTCCCTTTGTGTGTCCACCTTGCAACCCATGCATTCTGGACCACAAGATGGAAGTTGGCAAATTCTCCTACCTTCTCATGTTTTTATGGTCCCACAAAAAATAACACTTTTCAGTACATGGTGTGCTCCATATGTTCTGGACTTGTCTTTATGGGATGCCATCTCTTACTAATACCTGAGACATGGGTTCAAGAAGGAGAAAGCTAGACTGGACATTTCCATGGTCCCATTTCTCCAACATCATACTGCCCATATTTTCCACTGCAGCAATAATGTGTTTGCTAACACTCGTACTTCTACACCTAGTCTGCTACTTCTTGGGTCCATGGATGCTTATACTCACTGTTAGATGAGATCATAGTCGATGAAACACAGGTATAGTTGAGCAGGTCACTCTGAACAAATTTGCACAATAGTGGCTGGATACAGTGTACCTTATCTGGGTTTACTTTTTTTAACCGATTCTGTATATCAACTCAAGCACAAACAGCAGTCTCAAGTACTGGACACCCTTCTCTATTGAGGTCCACTGCTAGGCCAAACCGTGATGTCAGAGGAATTTCTGCTGCATCTGTGGTTGTTAAGGGTAGAGCATCAGTGGAGCATGTGATGATGGTACACCTACATTTGTACAGAAGCTTAATAATGATCCATCTCTGGAATACATTAAGCGAATCAAGTAGAAACATAAAAAGCATGTAAATGTAGGCATGAACACATCTATGATTATCCACACCGTGTTTGGTGTGGTTGGTGGAACATACCACAATATTTCATTATCTGTGGAAAAAGCACATATAAGTTTAGCAATTACTGCTGCAGTTGTATAGGTAATTGTCAGGGCCTGAGAGATTCCTGAGGATACCAAAGGTAATAAGCATGAGAAAAAAACATTGACCTTCACCTCTTGTCCAAAACCCAGAAGCCACAAACCAGCACTAAAACAGAGCAAACAGTAGGCAATGATGTAGAACATGTTGGACTACAAACTAATAACAACAGTCAAGAAGCAGTGTCTTCCTACCTAATACATTTTGTTCTTAAAAGACAACAGTTTTCTAAGTATAACTTAAAGACCCTGAAAAAATTTCAAGTTTCAAAAATTAAGAAGTTTGAAAAAATAATTATAGATTATTAATATTATATCTAGCTCCAAGTTGGGGCTCCAGATTTTATCCTGGTTTAGACTTCCCAGGGTCATCAGACATGAAAAAAACCAAAGATAAATTTATAGTACAGAAAAGTGAAAACAAGTTTTATTATTAAGAACAACAAGAAAAGTTAGAAAGGAGAGAGAAAATAATCTGCACTGCCACAAAAGACATTATTCAGCCATATGTTGCAAAAAGCCCACAAAAAGGAAACAAAGCAGGTTCTCCCCCACTTCTGCCATCCCTAAAGACCATCAGCATGGAAGCAGAGTGAAGAAAAGAAAAAAAAACAAAACAGAAACAATAAAGACAATTACTATAGGGGAAAGAACAAAAGTGGTAGGGGTTTCACCTAATTCCTGAGTGCATAAGCCACGAGCCAAGCTACCAGTCAAGAGACTAGAAGCTCAGCAGCAAAAAGTAGGTCCTTATATACCATGGGAAGGAATATGTCTGTCATGTCTGGGGTCAGGCCCCAAACTGACCCATGACACTTGCACTTAGTGCTTGTAATACTGAGGTAGTTACATGTCTCTATATTTACCCAGTTATGCTATGGAGGCTCTTGAGTTGTGCTCTGCCAACTGCAAAGGGAACGTTGCTGATTCAATGAAGTTTGCCAGGCTAAGTCTGAATGGATTTTTGAGGCCGAAGTTCTAATAAGCTATTTTTCCACATCAGCTAAGTAAAACTCCACAACAAAACCAAATCATCTTAAAAAAAACTGCACTACCACATTCTTCCTCCCTGGGGGCAGGATGACAGTACAAATAACATATGTGGGTATAAGGGCTGAGTGAGAATGCACAAGCAGTAGAAAGGTGCTCTTCTACCCCTCTTGCAAGACCTTGCCTGTAGTACTGTGCTCAGTTCTGGAGCCTCCAATATAAGAAGGAGACAGAACTGTTAGAGTGAGCCCAGGAGAGGAAAACAAGGGCTGGAGCACCTCTCCCATGAAGACAGGCTGAAGCAATTGAGATGTTAAGCCCAGAGGGACATTGTGGCAACCTTCCAATACCTGAAGGAAAGCTGTACCCACAGGAAAGTCCCTATGGGAAAGAGACTTTTTATGAGTGACTCTAGTGACAGGGAAAGAGGGAATGCCTTCAAAATAAAAGAGAGTAGATTCATATTGAATCATAGGAAGAAATTCCTTACTATGAGGGTGGTGGTGAGGCATTAGAACAAGTTGCCATAGGTACTTGTGGATACCCACTCCCTGGAAGTGTTCAAGACCTGGTTGGATGTGGCCCTGTAAAGCCTGGTCTGTTGAGAGCTGTCCTTGCCTGAGGCAGACGGGTTGGAAGTAGATGATTTCTGAGATCCCTTCCAACCGAGGCCTTTCTATGATACTGTGATTTCTAATGGAATTTGCAATGTGCTGAAATTGAAAGATGTGTCAATGTAGCAAAAAGATTTTTGCTGGTGTTGTAATGAAGTAAACTGTACACCGTTCCCTTAACATGTGAATAGTACTTGATTAACTACCTGCTTTTTGTAATTCAAGTCATCACAGCAATTCACACACAAACAAGTATTGGCTGTTTAATACATTTCTATGCAATACAAACTAAAAGGGTTTTTTTTGTTTTCATTGTGTTTTTGTGGATGTAGTGGTTGGTTTGTTGGGGTTTATTTTTTCATTCATTACTATTGATCCACATTATAATAATGGAGTTAATAAAAGTTTTATTTGATTGAGGAAAAGTGAGGGGAAAAAATGCAGTTGAAAATTTCGGTATTGGTAATGATTTGGGACCAGAATGAAAACCAAGATATCAAATTACAGGGCCAGTTTTCAAGTTAGATGGTCAAGAAAGATTTCTATTCTCATTAAGCTGCTTTATCATTCTCATTATAGTCAAAAGTATATTCTAAATAAGTTAATTCCCCCAAACCATCATATTTTTCTTTTGAACAAAAGACCAATTATAGGCAGGACATGGAAGTGATATGAGACAACTGGCATGTCTTCACCAAGAGCAAGTACTGCCTGATCAAACTCGTGGCCTTATATGAGGGAGTGCCTACAGCGGTGGACAGGTGAAGAGCTATGGATATGTCACTGGTTGACACACTGGGCAAACCCAAGACTAGCTGGCTTAATTAGCAAAATGCTGATAAACTGAAACACAAGACAGAGAGTGCTTAGCTAAACTATCTGCTTATGGGTTTAATAGGCAAAAAAGAAGGATAAATGTGATTTTCAATCAGAAAGACCCCATGTTCCCAATACACAAAGCAAACCTGTGACCATACGTGCTAGTTCTTTCTCAGGGTCATACCACCTTGTTTGCCGCCAACTGTCACCACATTCCAAAGTGAGGGTTTGTACTTCCCCTCCTTCTTCAGAGCTGGGACTGCAGCATGGTTGTCTTCTCTCCCCATCCTCAAACAGAAATGTGAGCTCCCAAAAGATGAAAAAACCCAAAAAACCCTCAAAGATTCCAAAAGTCCCAGAAAACTTGTTTCCCAAATACATTAATTGACAGAGACTTTGATTGGCAGGTGGGTTTCTGCTTGAAGTTTTCTTCTGAATTCTTGAAACTTCTCATAGCTATTTACCCGATCTCTCCGTATTTACTAGATCCTTTCTTGGTTCAAATCACAACAGGATGTCTATCTTGGCTTCTATAGAATCTTTGACATGGCTCCCCATGACATCCTTCTCTCATTGGAGAGATATGGATTTGATGGGTGGACTATTTGTGGATACCAATTTGGTTGGATGGTCACATCCAGAAAGTGGTGGTCAGTAGTTTGATGTCCAGGTGGGGATTAGTGACAAGTGGCATCCCTCAGGGATTCATACTGGGATCAGTGCTGCTTAGTATCTTCATCCACGACAGAGAGTGGTTTTGAGTGCCCTCTCAACAAATTTGCAAGTGACACTGAATGATGTAGTTGACTTTCTTGAGATGTGGAATGTCATCCAGAAGGACCTACACAAGGTGATGAAGTGGGCCTATCTGAACATTATGAGGTTCATGCTGGGGTCAGTACAAGGTCTTGTACTCAAGTTGGGCAACCTTCAAATCAGTACAAGTAGGGTTTTGAAAGGATTGAGAGCATGCATCTCTGTGGAGAGGGACTTGGGAGTGCTGCTGGATGGAAGGCTGGACATGAGCCAACTATATGTAGTCACAGCCCAGAAGGCCAACTGTATCCTGGGCTGCATCCAAAGACGTATGACCAGTTAGCTGAGGACCGTGATCTTGTCACTCTGCTCTGCTCTGATGAGACCTCACCAGGGGTACTGGAGCCCTAAGCACAAGAAGAACATGCACCTATTAGACCAGGTGCTGAGGAGGACCGTGCAGATGATCAGAGGGCTGGACCACCTCTGCTATGAGGCGAGGCTGAGACATTTGGGGTTGTTCAGCTTGGAGGAGAGAAAGCTCCAGGGAGGACTAATTGTGTTACTGCAGTGCTTAAAAGGGCTTATAAGAATGGAAAGAACATCCTTTCTAGCAGGAAAAGATAAGGAATAATGGTTTTAAACTAAAAGAGAGTAGATTTAGGCTGGCTATGTGGAAGATTTTGTTTTTTGCAATGAGGCTGGTGGAACAGTGCAACAGGTTGCCCAGAGAGGTGCTAGGTGTCCCTGAAAACATTCAGTGTCAGATTGGACGGTTCTTGGAGCAACTGACTATTTGGAAATTTCCCTGCATTGCATCTATTTTCTTATGTTTTTTAGAAACGGTGCAAGTATATCTGTCCCAATGATTTCCAAAAGCATCAGGTTGCATCAGTCTCATAACTGTTTGAAATTACAGCTGTGAAGTGGTGAGTTAAAATACGATAACTTTGGATTGTTTTAGCTATAGACTGTTTTCATGGTTATGCAAGTGCTTTTAAACAACATCATGTAAAAGGAAAAATCTAAAGTAGTAATATGCTGTTTTCAAAGGATGTGAGCAGAAGTGGCAATCCTTGCTTAAAATAAAAGTAATGTATCATTTGGAACTAAACTGGGTCATAGCTTTATGAGGGTAGAGTACGAGATTTCTTTGTACATTTACATAACTATGTACACAGATCAGTCACAGGACACCAAATGCCTCCTTACCACCTAAATTGTCCTGGGTTGTCTAATTGGACACGTTTGTTTTCTAGTACTGGCTTCATAGAAGTCAGCCTTTGGCTTTTCTTAAAGTAATTCTGCTCAGTGAATTTAATTAACTCAGCTTTTTCTAGGCCATTGCACTTTCTGAAGTTAACGGCATAATTTGGCAAACAATGCCTACTACAGTTGATAACATTTGATGTTTTAAAGTTGTTATCAAGGGTTGGTATGCAGAAAGGCTCTTGCTTATACTTGCTCCTGTGAAGACCAAGGTCGCAGATAAATCTTGTGTGCCACACTGGGGGTGCAGTAAGAGAGAGGCTACATCTGTGGGGAGGAGCAGGCTGCACAGGTGACCCTCAACTGTCCAACGAGGTTTTACACTCCATATATGTAATATTTAGTATAAAGTTTTGGGATCACGAGGGTCAGATCCTCTTCTCTCATGGCTGACATCTGAGGAACACTGTTCTACTGCCTTCGATTCCAATCTGAACATTTCAGAAAACAGTTCCAGAATCCAGCTCCTGCATTCACTCCCTGTCTGCCACTGCTACCAGTCTGGGACTTGCCCGGTGCCTGGCCACTGCCTCAACATTCACGGTGAAGTAATGCTATCTGAGGACTGGGATTTGAATTTGCTTTATATAGAATTGTATATATTTCACACTGTTACACAGCTGTGTCACAAATTTTCTTAAAAACACTTGTCTTTGAATTCAGAATCAGTTCTGATGTAACTATTTCTGGATTTAAGTTGAACTAAGCTGAATTCGTACCGCTTGAAATTGTAGTATGATCTTGAGCCAAGCTAGGTTTGCGTTTTGTGCTGCAGATATATTTTTTTGTGCTGTAGAATAATGTTGTGAGTGGAAATATCAATAGAAGCCTTTGAAATGCCTATCTAAATTATGCCTGGGACAGAACAACAAAATGTCCTCTTCGTACAGAACTGAATTAGTTCCCATAGCTATTAATGCAAAACTTAAGGAGCAAGGAGCTTTGTATCAACACAAATCAACTTTGCTGGACCCTTTGCAGCCCCCAGCAGATCACACTCTGCATAGTGCCAGTATAGAGCATTTTTGTTATTTAGGCAGCTGCTGAACTACAGCAGCTTATTATGCAGTCCGATCTCTCTGTCTCCTACAGTCCATTAATTAGATTCAGCTGGCGTTACATGCATCTTTTAGATTTCTAGCTGTTTGGGGCAAAGATCTACTGGTTTTTAGACAGGGCCGTTGCCTAGTTATTGTATATGAGGAAGCAATACACAACAAGGAACTATTTTTACTACTGCAGCGCAAAAAATATTATAGGGGTATCTACTAAAGGATTAGCTATTTATATGGGTTCTTGGGCAGCAGGTGCACAGGTTATGCGGTTGTGTACACTTGCACATCTTTGAGTAATTAAAATTATGGACTTAATTATAGGTGTAGTATGTGCAAGTAGCATCATTTCCCATTTTAACACTGATCACAGGAAAGCAGGACTAAGAGGACAGGTTCTTATACTTGTCCTTGTAGTTCATGAAAGTTGAATCAGCATATGCAATATGTTTTAAAGTAAGCTGGAGTTCTTGCTGCTTTTTCCTCTGCTTGCCACCTCTCAGTTCTCCCTATTGCAAATGAGCTTACAATGGAAAAATTGAATGCAGATACCCTCAGATTTTGGAAAAAAGACTAATAACTAGTCAGAAGCCTTTGGTCATTGTAGAAGCTGTGATTTCTTCCTGTAGTGTCAACATTTTCTATTCCAGAATGATCTTTGAGATTCAGGGGGAAATTGTATGAGCTATTTTAAACTTCTGAACTTTAATCAAAAGCTACCAACCATTTACAAGAATGTTCCACCTGAGAACACTCTAGAAATACTTCTGATTCTTTCTAATATCCCTGTTTTTGTTGTGTATGAGAGATTCGTAGGAATATGCTTTGTGTCTTAGGAGATACAGTTATACATAGTAAAGTAGTATGTAATGAGATTCCTAATAACAGCAATTACATTCATACACCTTGAAACGAGGGATGGGGTAAGTGGTATGGTAGCTAATAGCAAGTTTTTACTTAAAATAGTGTTTTCTATGTTTATTACTTGTAGTAGTAGGATTCTGCAACAGGCTGCAGCAAAGGGAAGGAGAAGATTCACGTAAAGAGTCAAACATACACATTGTAACTAAGCAAGCTTTGTTTTTTGTCCAAGACTACCAGCAAAAGCATTTGAAAATTGTATCAGTAACTAAAGGAATGTTATGCAATGTAAATCTGAAACAAATCAATATCTAGTTGTATGAACTTATTACTGTCCATATGCATGCAAGCACTGCAAATGCAGTCTTCATTCAGCAAAGCATATTCACAGTCTACACTGGGATCAGAAGCTATAGAGGAACCTTCCAGCTAGTGGGAATGCAGGGTAAAGCAAAAAATGCTCACCTTTTTGGAGTAAGTGATCTTCAAGTTTTTTTATAGAAAACACAAGAGCAGGGAAAAAATTATTATTTGAAAGAGACTGCAATGTAAGAAAAAGCAAAATGTTATCTAACATTATTAATATATGTAGAGCACCTGCTTTAGTATTTACTATAGCAGCTTCCCAACTTGTGTCCAGAACAGAGGTATTTTGGTCACTCATTAAGGCACAAAGGGCTTTTACAGGTTTTTTTTTTCAGTGGAAGATACTGAATGCCCTAACAAAATGTGTAGCTGTTCCTTCTTCCACAGAGTTATGTCTTCTAACAAGAGACTGTCTACAATCATATGGAGCAACAAATGTTGAGAGAACTCACTGGGCTCAATTCCCCAACTATCCTGTTTTCCAAGCATATGCACATTGCAGTGATGAACACTCTGCCTTTTTACAGAATCACAGAACATCAGGAGTTGGAAGGACCTCTAAAGATCATCTAGTCCAATCCCCCGACACAGCAGGATCACCTAGAGCAAGTCACACAGAAGCATAGCCAGGCGAGTTTTAAATGTCTCCAGAGAAGGAGATTCCACAACTCCCCTGGCCAGCCCGTTCCAGCGCTCTATCACCCAGTGAGTGGAGCAGGACTTAGCCTGTGAAATTCAATTTTTTTAAAAAACATCAATTAGTATTTTGGTGTGTAATGTTACCTTCTTGCACCAGTAGTGAACATCTTTAACAGGAATGAAAGCCACACCCTGCTGACATGAACATGAATGGATAAGGAGCCTTCAGAGCAAGTGCTTACCCACTGGAGATCAGGAAATAGGGAAGACTGGATGCTGTGGTCCTGACAGTAAGCATTTAGTGTTGTGCTTGGAAGTTTCAAGCATCTGTCATTTGTCTTGTGGCTGCCCTAGCCTCAACCCATGACATCTGTCTAATTCTGAATCACTGGGGTAGTACTGTTGTTAGTGCTCTTCTACTATGGTTTTTCAGTTTGTTATTAGTCCTAAATTAGAGCAATTTAGCCTGGTTTTAGCCTATAATATGAAGCCTTTTGCCTTCATTTGTCAGCAAGACCTTTTTTGCTCTGTAGTGTGATAGTCTGTCCATTTGTTTATAGATAATTATGAAAATAGAACCTGCACTAACTTCCACTAGACAAGATTTCTCAAAGCCCTGTGTGAGCATTTGCACGTATTTGTATAGATGCACATACAGTGGCATGCCAGTGTGGCATGTTTCTGTGAAGTTGCTGACAAATAACACATCTACGGGTTGAAGAAAACCTGCAGAGGCCACCTTAGGGGAGGGCTAGTACCACCTGAGGACTTTTCAGCTCACAAATCTGTAACTGAAATATATTGTCCTTAATAGTTGTTAGCTGTAAATTGCTTTTATTGCTTTTATGTTCAGAGTCTACAGGCTGCATCCTTCTCAAACATCAAATGTTAGTAAATCACACGTAATTCTAGTAATAGGATAAAAAATTACCCCGTCACAGAAAAGTCCTGTGACATGCTGGTCCTGCACTGACTTAGCAGGGCAGGGAAGCTAGGGAGAGAGTTGTATGTGAGAAAAATTTTGGATACCAAAGTGAAAAGGCTGGAGCACACCAGGTAGTGCCAGAAGGCATGTCTGAATACAGATGCAAGCCTGTAGCACTTTACAGAATGCAGAACCTGGAGTTCTGCTGGATTCTGCTTTCCTTCCAAACTTTTACCAATGCCTCAGCATGCATTCTGATACTACTTCCTTCTGTGCTGGTGATGGTAAAACATAGATACACTATTTCAGAGTGAAGCACTTAACTTTATGGGTGTGGTGCTGTTAGCATTAATTATCTTAATTATGTTTTTGTGCTGTTGACATCCATCTTCCATGGGTAGCAGGGTCATGCAGTTTTCACAACATTGTGCTGTGTGTTGCAGTGAAATGCATGTAGTTTGGTGGAAGATCAAGAATGACTTAGCTGAAAGTTAAGCTAGAGAATTATTTTAGGTGGTTAAACTTACTTTCATTGAGTTAAATTCTCTCATTAAAACACACAATGTTTCTAACTTTGCAGCGAAAGCTGCAGTCTGTGTGCATGGTTTCCCCCCGCCTATATGCTGCAAAAAGTACTATTTTAACATAGCTTGTCTCCACTGCCACTTTCATAGTATGACTTTACTATTTTTACTAGGACTGGTGTGACACAGTAATTGGAGCCATATTTGACAAAGCAGGAATGTGGTTTCCACATTGCTTTTTTGCGGTTTTTTGGGTTTTTTTAGTAAGTGTCCTGTGATCTAGGGAGGTTTGTAAAAACAGATAAGGCACCTGGGCCGGTCGTTAGATGCAGTGACAAGTCAAAAGAAAACACATCTTCTAGTGAGACTTGCAGCTGCCCTGCACAGTTGGTGACCTGTGCTGCCAGAACTTGAAATCTGCTGCCAGACAGTCTGGATACAGAAAAGCTATGTGGTTGTTTTTGCTGTATCTGCTGCTGTGGGTTCTTTCATAAGTAATGTTAGCACACATCCAAAGGAGTTTCTGCTCTCCCTTAGCTTTTTTGTACTCCACATGCCAGAGGAGTGTTTTGGTTTTGTGAAGTACTGTTTGCGTACTTTTATTTGAAACATGGCATTCTTCAGAACTTGTTGTAAAATCCAACAATAAATTGGTTTGTATTTTGTGAGTTAGTTTTCTTTTTGATGGTTCTTTATATTGAGTTTGACATATTTGCCTGATGCCATTAAAATTCTTGTTTGAATAACAGGTCACACTTACTGCAAAATAGTATGTTAGTTTCTAAATCTGGAGTGTTTTCACAGTTTCTGGTCAGGGAAATTATTTGGTTTATATTTTCAGTTTACATTTTATTAAAAGGGAAGAATTCAATACTTGATTCCCTAATAGCTCTTCTGGAGAAAAAGTTTTTATTTCTCTTGTAGGTTTATGCAGTGCCTGTGAGTATTGCAGTATATCACAGCAGTGCTCTGAATACTATTTGTTTTCATAATCAGTGATGCTTCTGTACTAATGTATTTCAATCAGTAGTAGAACATTTTAGAGTTTAGTAGAAAAAAACCCCAATCCTTATGCTGTGTTCTGCTAAGTAGTTAAAAAAGCCTATTGCAATTTCAAGTGCTTTTTCCAAGTTGTCTGTCATTGTCCTGGTATTGCTTAGCATTGTGTAACCAACCAGTAGATTTTTGGGAAGAGATTAAATGTGGCAAACTATTTTCTCCAGGCTGAGCTATCACAATTTCTTTAGCCTGTCTTCTCAGGACAGCTGCTTCAGATCTCTGTTCATCCTTATGTCCCTCTTCTGGTTGCATTCTAACAGCTCAAAGTCCTTGTATTGAGAAATCTGGAATTGGACACAGTACTTCAGGTGAGGTCTCACAAGACCAGAATGAAGAGGGAGAATCAGCTCAATTGACCGGCTGCTGACACTTCTTTTGATACGGCCCAGGTTATAGTTGGCCCTCTGGGCTGCACTAACACACTGCTGACTCATGTTAAGCTTCTCATCTACCAAAACCCCCAAGTCCTTCTCCTCAAGACAGTTCTCAACCCATTAAGCACCTAGCATGTATTTGTGCTTGAGGCCACACCAACCCATATGTAGAACATTGCACCTGGACTTGTTTAGCCTCATGTGGTTTGCACAGGCTCCATCCTCAAGTCTCTCAAGGTCCCTCTAAATGGCCTCCATTCCCTCTAGTTTATCAACCACACTACAGAGCTTGGTGTCATCAGCAAACTTACTGAGGGTGCACTCAGTGCCACTGTCCGTGTCACCAACAGAGATGTTTAACAGTACTGGACACAAAAGAGACCCCTGAGAAACACCACTCGTATCTGATCTTTACTTGGACATTGAGCCATTGATCATAACATTTTGAGTGTGACAATTCAGCCATGCCCTTATACAGCAAGCAGTCCATCTTTTTAATCCATGCCTATTTATTTCAGAGACAAGAATGTCATGAGGGACAGTGTCAAATGCCTTACACAAGTCCAGGTAGATGACATCACCTGCTCTGCCCTTATCCAACAATGCTGTAACCATGTCATGGAAGCTTACCAGGTTTTCAGGCATGATCTGCCCTTAATGAAGCCATGTTGGCTGTCAGAAATCACCTCCTTATCGTTCATATGCCTTACCACAATTTCGGGAGGATCTGCTTCATGACCGTACCAGGGTCAAAAGTGAGACTGGCTGGTCTGTTGTTCTCTGGGTTGTCTTTTGACCTTTTTTTTTTTGTAAAATGAGGGTTATGTTTCCCCTTTTCCTGTTAAAAGGATATTCTCTGGACTGCAATGATTTCTCAAATATGAGGTCACAAGTGAGTCTGACTTCCCTTGTCTTAATTGTGTGCAGTACTAAAGTAATGAGTTATTTTGGATAAAAATCTCTTGTAAAAAAAGTGTCAGTTTGCAACAACTTAACCTATAATTGCTCAAATTTCCAGGTGACCACGAGTTTCTGCAATTATTTTGTGAAAAAGACCTTTAAAAGTTTTCCTCACTTATCTGCCTCATCTAGAGGAATATGACAATTAATGGTTTTAGGATTCTGGTAAGTGTAGAGAATTAGAATCACAGGATCATAAAAAAAAACTTTGGTAGATCAATGGAGCAATAACTTAATCAACAAACTGGTGGCTTCAGCAGTTTTTGCAATGGAATCAGCTTTTTGATAGCTTTTAATGTTGCAATTTTTTAAACATTTTTCCTGCAATGTGGGTATGAGTATGTTTTGTTTCTAGTAAATGGAATTAATTAATGTATGCTTTACTGCTGGTGAAGGTAGTACAGTTTCCTTTAAGCTAGTAGCCTTTCTTCCCTGTACTAAGGTCAGTTGCTTTCCTTTCTCTATACGGCTGGCTTTTTGATATGCAACTTGCCTGTGAATATGAGAGGAAAGTAGTGGCCCTGGTTTTGCTGTGTTTTTGTCTATATGCTCTATGCTTGCTGAATGTTTTCAGAGAAGCAGAAGATGAAACAACTTCCTGCTGAGTGAATCAAAATACTTTTTATCTTAACTAGGTCAGTTAATACCTTAACCAAGTCTCATATCAAGCTACTTATACTATACCTGCTTTGTATTTCAGAGGACTGTAACTGAAAGTGTATATTCTATGTTTAAGAAAGAACAAATTCATGATTGAAATGTTAATTAGTGTCTATCTATCTTATTCCAAGAGTAAGAAGATATCCTAGGAGTTAAGAAGTACTAGGTTTTCATCTTAGACCAGCAGCTTTGTATTTCACTTAAACACAGAAAAAATGAAGACCCAAGCACAAAAATCACAAGGTTGGAAGATCAGAGCTGGTGCAGGTGAGGTGTTTTTCTCCGTGGTTTTGTTTGGTTTTAGTGAGTAAGATATTTTCTTACTTTTTTAATATATTAATGATTTTATGAAGGTGCTATTATCCCTGTGTTAGAAGAACACGTTTTTTATAGAAGCTGATGAGTTGAAAAAGCTTAAATAGNCATCAAATTCTAAAAGGGGACAAAATCACTGCTGTTGGTCTACATTGACATCAAGGGGATCAAATTCATCTCAGATGCACTGGAACATGAACAGAAATTCATTCACCTTATGTTTATAACCAAGACTAAAACTTTTCCTGATTTTATAGGAGTAGATTACTAATAAATGTAAAAGAAAATCTCCTGGAAACACTACAAAATGCAAAGAAAGTTTTCTCTGTGTGCTGTCTAAACTGAAATACATTAGTCAAATTCTTTAAGGCAGTTTTGTATTCGGAGAAGTGCTAGGCATAAATGTTCATCCTGACTAGCTAGGCTTTTTCAAAGTTTCGCAGCTTGAAAGACTAAAGGATCTCTGCAAGCCTTGCATGTACTGCTCTGTAGTAAAGAGACTGTCAGCAGCAGAGCAAAAAAGCATCAAATGACCAATGAAGAATTCTTCTGTGGGTTGTTACTTGGCCCTGTATAAATTAATATAGACTGCTCCAGCTGTGCATTCTGTCTTGACTAGTGTGGGGCAGAGATGAGAGGTTACGTTTTACAACTCAGGAGTTCTACAGACCAACAGTTTTAGAACTAAAAGGTTACTGGTGTATCTTGTTCATTCTTCTGTTCAATTATTTACTTTTTTAGATGAATTTATTTCAATAAAGTAAACTGGTTTGTGTATTTAGTAATTTTTTCAGTTACAAAATTACTTGTGTTTCTCATTGAAGAGGAAGTACTCTTCCTATGTTGTGCTGCTGCAAAACTCCGTAGTAGGTGACCTGTTGGAGAGAAACTGAAGACACATGATGCAACATATGTTCTATCTCCAGCCATTGTGAATTGTCACTTTTCTAATTGTCTCAACAAATCAAATAACTGTCATTGTGAATTAAATTACCCAAGCAGTAGTCAGTCCTAGTGTTTTCAAATGTTCATTCAGTTCATTGAGAACCAAGGTTAATTGATAATGGAAAATTTCTCAGAAACACTTTTAAGCTTCCAAAGCTGAGTTTGTCTTACATTAATGTTAATTTGTGATTAATGTAATTTGAGACATGTACTAATCTGAAAGGTTACTTTGGCAAACATTTTTAATAGATTACTTGAAAGGAGAGACCCAGTACAAAGTTTAAGTGCTTGCTTCACTGGTTTCTTTCTGTCAGCTCATGGGTCTTTCCTCTTGACACTCGCAGAGCACCTGTAGGAGTAAAATTGTAATAGAAAAGAAAGGAAGTCAGGCTTTGGCTTGGACTTAACTGCAGTATTATTGACTTCTAAGCAGAAGTAGGCTGGGGAAGGTGCATGTAACCTGTGTGTGTCTCTCTCTGTAATTGCTGATTAGATTATTGTTGTTTAAATGTATTTTTAATTCCCCCAACTCATAGAATCACAGAATTGCAAAATCATTAGGAATTGGAAGGGGCCTCGAAGATCATCTAGTACAATCCCCCTGACACAGCAGGATCACATAGACCAAGTCACACAGGAACACATCCAGGCGGGCCTTGAACATCCCCAGTGAAGGAGACTCCACAACCACCCTGGGCAGCCTGTTCCAGTGCTCTGTCACCCTCACTGTGAAGAAGTTCCTTCTCAGGTTGATGTGGAACCTCCTATGTTCCAGTTTACACCCATCATCCAATCACTAGATGACACTGAGAAGAGCCTGGCTCCATCCTCCTGATACCCACTCCTGAAATATTTATAGACATTAATGAGGTCACCCCTAAGTCTCCTCTTCTCTAATCTTAAGAGACCCAGCTCCTTCAGCCTCTCCTCGTAAGGGAGGTGCTCCACCTCCTTCATCATCCTCGTTACCCTATGCTGGACTCCCTCCACCAGCTCCACATCCCTCTTGAACTGAGGAGCCCA